>JAJOOR010020256.1:0-20487 GCA_036250505.1 Solanum acaule | reverse complement strand
TTTTTTCTTAATTCAACTTTAATACAGTGTAATACACTTTTAATACAAGTTTAATTCATTTTTGCAGTTTGTTGGTTGATTTGTTATGATTTGATGACTTGTTTAAATTCTTTCTTAATTCACTCTTCTGATTGATTTACTTGCTTAATTCATACTCCCTCCGTTTCAAAAAGAGTGTCCTCCTTTCCTTTCTAGTCTGTTTCAAAAAGAATGACCCCTTTCCTTTTTTGGTAACATTTTACTTTCAACTTTCCACGTGGCATGTTTAAGACCACAAGATTAAAGGGCAATTTTGTACATTTGACATAACTTTAATTTAGGGCCACAAGATTCAAAAGTCTTCTTTATTTCTTAAACTCTGTGTCAAGTCAAACTAGGCCACTCTTTGTGAAACGGAGGGAGTAATAGATTTAACTTTGATTCAATCTATAGAACACTCTTTCGTCCTTCCCTTGTGCACACCATTCCTTTGCCATTTTGGTGCTTGTGCTTGCACTGCAATTTGGATATCACCAGGTACTGGCAGGGGAGTTGTTGAGTCTGGCATCTCTAGTCATCTGTTCTATGTGGTATGGGTTTGGCTTCTGGCACTTTTAACTGTTAACTTCTTTTTGTGCTTGTTGTTGTTGGGTCTTTCAAGATCAGTGAAGTCTCCCTTTCATGGAGTAGCCTTGTTTATCGTAGTGTTGAAGTTTCTTAGTTCAGGCTTTGTATTAGTATCTAGCTCTTCGATTCAGTTTTCTTCCCTAGACAGAAAGAGTCCCTTATTTTGTTGTCAAAAGTGTTGTTACATGGATGTTTTCAACTACAATAACTCTTTCCACAAGTGTATTTTTAGCTTTTAGTCTAGATGCTTATGTTTTGCAATGATCCAACTGGTGAGGACTCTTATGGGTGTGGATTTCTGGTATGTACTCCCTCAGTTTTGGAACTTTTCACACCCCAATAAAAATGAGCATCTATCTTTTGTTTTCTTGCTGCTCATCTTTGTGGCTTCCATTTTCTTTTTGCTTATCACACTAGTTTGAGTTTTGTGTGTTGGAAGGATGTATATACCTTACATCATGAACTGTATTGGAGGATTAGAGTTGGAAATTTTTTAAGGTTAGTGTTCAGTATGCTGGTTGTGTAGGTGTTTCCACTGCAATCTTGATATTGTTTTAGGCCTTCGAGAAAAAGGGGGCTTCGAAATAGTAATGATTTGGAAATTTTAAAGGTTAGTGTTCAGTAAGCTCTGGTCGTTTAGGTGTTTGCACTACAATCTGGATATCTTTTTTAGTGCTTCGAGAAAAGGGGCCTTTCTAAATATTATCTACGTCATTTCTCATGATTTCCCAAGCGGTTTGTGTTGGCCTACTTTGCACTTAATTGTTGCTTGTTGCTTCTTTATGTGCTTGCAATTGTGGTCTTAAAGATTTATATGTCTATATGTCTCTCTCTAGTCTTTTCAGTAATTATTTGTTTAATTCATGCTTAATTCTCTTTTTACTAATTCAACTTTAGTGTTGTGTAATACACTTTTTAATAATGTGCAGAAAAAAAAATGACTAATCTGGTTGTGCTGCTTTACTTCAATGGACGATGGGATCCTAGCAACAAATATATTAATTACTTGGCAGATGGTGTGTTGATAAATACGGAATCAACGTTTGTGACCCTCGTTTCTATAATTGCTACTCAATTGTCAATAGACACATCAACAAGTAAAGTTGAAATCAGATATAAAATTGATGAAAGGTCTCCTCCAATTCAAATTCATAATGATATGGGGGTAAAAGTATATGTTGAAACCAAAAAGGAACATCGAGATATAGCAACCCGAATAGCTATATCTTCATCAACTTTTGAACAACACTCAAATATCCAAATTTGAAGAGCAAGAGGCAAGCCACCCAATCTATAGTATTTATGGGTTGACTTAAGCTCATGTCTCACAGAATCAGACAACTTTTTGTAGACATCTAAATCCCACGGATATGAATTGAATAGTCCACTTTCCACAAGGTAAAAATCTCTATTACTAATTTGATATTCATTGTCCTCATATGAAAATAAAAAATCATTAATGAATAAGAGAACAACCAATGAAACAGCTGAGTCATCATCTATGAATTTTTTAGATAGAAACAACGCACGTAGATGACTCTTTGGAATAGTGATTTTTTTCAGAAAATAACTACTCAACAAACTACATTTAGAATCGGGAACATTGATAGGAGTGCCATCACTAACACAATTTAAGCCGGTAACTATTCCAAATTCTCTAAGACCAAAAAACAACTTTTTGTTATTTATTTCAATAGCAAACACATCATCCGGTGTGTGTTTTAACTCTCTATTTATAAGGCAATGAATAACTTGTAGTTGTGTGCTCGCTTTTGAAAGGTCAAGAAAGTAACCAAAACATGTATTCCTGAACAGCTCAAGTTGTTTATCAGATAAGATAGTTTGATTTGGTCGATGACACTATGATTAATGTAAGATGACTACGTACTCGCAATATACATAACATCCGGATGTTTTCAGAATTTACGATCCTGCATATGTATTAAACATGAATTAAAAATGTGTTACTACATACTAAAGTTGATTAAAGATGAATTACACCAATGACCACTTCTGGTTCCAAATCCAGACCCAGAACTTATCAACTTCAACACAAGCAGCCTAAACAATGATCTAGGTGTCATACACTTAAAGCTTTATTTTCTAACGAAAAAACAACTTCTAAAGCAATTTAAACCTATATTTCCACTTTATCCATTGGAACAAAACATTCGAGTGCGGGAGAAAAGATCAGATAGAACATGAAACAATGTTACTCCAAATATATGATGCGTCCTCTCATTTACACATCTTTTCCATCTGTTTTCCAAATTAACACGAACAAGTGTTACCAGCTATTTGACAAGCTCCCACTAATTCTAGACAAAACAATGGACAACGAAGAGATATTTTGCAATTAAGTAAAACAGAAATGTCAAATTCAAAGTGACTGCTAGCTTCCTACTATAGCACTGCTCTTCATTGGAAGAGTAATGAAATAGTCATGTACATGATTCCCACACACCCAGCCCCCTTCAAATATATGATGAAACATTTGCTCATATTGCTTCCTGCCACTTTTTAAGAAGAACATTATGATCCCGATATATAAGCTCATAATATATTCAAGACACTAGGACACTCAATCCCAAACTAGTTAGGGTCAGCACTCGGAATCCTATTTATCCCTCCCCTTTATTTGGGTGACCCTATTAATCAAACAAATGCAAAACCTGCTCTATTCACTTCCTGCCATTTCTTCATAGGACAACCCCTTAAGCCTGAGATATAAAGCTACTAATAGATTCAAGACACCAGGACTTAATCTCAAACTAGCTGGCATTGCAACACTATGCATCCTAATTTGATATCTCACATTCATATTTGAGTGTTTAGAAAAAATTGTATTACTACATACTAAAGTTGAATTAAAGATGAATTTCACATACTATGTCTCAAAAACAAGGCAGTAATCAGTATACAATCATTTCTAAACAACAACTAACTAAGAAAAACACATAGAAATAGATTCAAAATATACCACATACCGGATATCTACTCTCTGGTAGAATGACATTTTTGGGCAAACGATTTCGTGTTTTTACATCCTTCACTGGCTTCTTCTTCTCCTGCCCATCTTTATTTTTCAATTTTTTTGACTGAAATTGAGGAGGTAAATCCTCAAAATCATCATCACAGTCCACGATTTTCTTCAACGTAGATGCCAAATCAACGCATCTTTTTTTCGATTTCTTCACACTGTTCACCTCTTTAACTCGTTTTTTTACCTTTGATCTGCTTCTTGTTTTGCTCCTCCTTGTTCTGCTCCTTGTTCTACTCACCCTTGTTTTGCTCACCCGATACTTGTGAGATTCCCAAACTAAAATTGGGACCGTCATTAACTTCATCCGTAGCAGTAGGAGATGAAACTTGACCCCTCGTTCGACTTCTTCTATAAACTTTCTGATTCAAAGTACCAACATCACTAAGTATCTGCGGACTTCTTCTAGGTGATTTTCATTTACCTTCTTCCATTAGAATTCTGTGCTGAAAAATGGGGAAGAAAGAACAACAAAACCCTAAAGTTTTTGGACAGAAGAGTAGAAAGAAAAGAGAGAGAGGATATGAGCGAATAGGCAACACTTTTTTTCTTAGTTTAAAAATTACATGAAAAGGAACAAATTTGTTTTAAAATTATTTTAAGTAACTATTGCTAAAAGTTGACAAAAATAGTAATAAATTAAAAGTATACTTAAAAGTGGTAATTATTAAATAAAAGACCTTCACTTATGTAATTTTTCCTTGAACATATATGTCATATAACTTTATTTCTAACAAAAATATGGAGTTACAATTACTTTCAGATATCCTCCATACAAGTAAATGTACATCACTCTAACAACATAGAAAATTCACTTTACATAAAGTTTAATATATGTCTAAGTTAGATGAGAATCTGTGTATCATATTATGAAGATTAATAATATATGAATTCAAATAATTAAATGACAAAATAACCTTTCAGTTAGAGATCACCATTATTAATTTTAATACAACAAAGTAAACGCCAATAGACAATGTCTATGTTATCATCTTTTATTACTAATTCTTGTGTACTCTACCATTCTTGCCTTATTAATCTCACACGCTTAGAAGTTATTACACCTTCTATCACTCTTATTATATTTGAAAATATTTATAAGTACAACGCGCCCATAAAGAAATTGAGAGAATAACACTCTTTTATTTTATTTTATTTTTTTCTTTAATTACTATATTTTCTTAAATTCTACTAGCTTATAAAAGGAAATGACTACATTAAAAATGATCTTTAGCGGCAACAATTCAATTGCCACTAAATATGTATTTTTAGCGGTAATTAACATTCTTTGTATATGTCCCTTAAGCCATTAGCGATATTGGATCTAATAACACTTAACTAACGCCAGTAAAGACTTTAACATCCTTTATTAATGTGTTTATTTATTGCCGTTAAAAATTGTTTTTGTTGTAATGAGTAAGCACACACCAGGTCAACATGTTAGCGTAGGATCATTAAAAAGAATTTTGAGGGTACTACGGTCATTTCAGGCTATTCTTGTGCACTCACTTGCTTGAACAATTCAGTTTCACTGTTCAAGTGACAAAACTACCACAAACTTTCACTTAGTGCAGCATATGTCCTATCTTTTACACTATGGGCCCCTCGAGGTATTTTTGTAAACTTGCCAATAACCACATAATATTATTCAAAATAGTATCTTACTATATCTTTCATATAAAATTGTGCACATATGGACCAATGTGCCCCTTATATCATCACATTTTTATTGTAACATACCATTGGTTATTACTTACTATTATAAACAACTTAAAAATAAAAAATACATATAAAATATATGATTGGCTCTCGAAATTCTATCAATGCCACATATATTAAAAAAGAAAAATAACATATATTATATGATAATTACGTAAAATATACTATAACTCATACCATTGATTATTACAATTATTATAAACAATTTAAAAATAAAAAATACATATAAAATATTTGATTGGCTCACGAAATCCTATTAGTGTCATATAGATTAAAATAGAGAAAATAACACATGTTATTTGAAAATTACGTAAAATATACTATAAATCATAATAATTAACAATTTAAATATCATAAAATCATGCTAAAATTCATTATCTTTTTTAAATTCAATCTGTATCACATGAATTACTATTATAAAAACGGAAAAGGGCCCAAAATACCCCTAAACTATAGAAATTTGTTTAAAAATACCCTTCATCCATCTTTTGATCTAAAAATACCCTTCCATTCATCTTTTTGGCTCACTTATACCCTTGAAACTAACAATTCTCTCTTTATTCTTTATTTTTAAAAATTATTTATTATGTGTCATTCTCCTATTGGATAATATAAAGAGCCCAGCTCAATATTATTTCTCATTAGTTATCCAAACCAAAGCAATATACCTCTTCAAGACCCCAATTTTTTTATATAAAAAAAATATTGTAGTTTTTTATTATTTATTTATTTTTGGATCCAACTTCTCTCCATTTCCTCAAATTTTTACTTAGATTGAAAACTCATGACATAAGAAAAAATTAACAGCTAATATTAATTAATTAAATCAAGATTCTAAACATGATATAGATGATTAATATTTTATAAGCAAATTTATTATGTCATAATCATAACAATATATTATCTTATACATAAATACATTACACGCATTTTTCTCTATTTTCCTACTTAAATTTTCCCTATGGCTACGGCCGTCCATCTTGCTATTTTTTTTTAATGAGTTAATCTTTTGTGTAAAATTGTTTGTGGAACTTTTTCTTTGAAAAGTATTTATCACAGATTACCAAAAAAAATAAGTTAACAATTTTATTTATTTATTTTAAAAAGGCAGATAATTGTGGCACTATTAATATTTTTATAATATGTTAATTATTTAAAACAAACTTTTAAATTTCTTTTAGAGCAAATACAAAATTACTAGATTCTTTTTTTTTTAAAAATAATTGGGGTCTTGAAGCGGTATATATTTTTTTATTTGAATAGATTATGAGAAAAAAATTAATAGAGATGAGATTTTTATTTTATCTAATAAGAAAATGATAAATAATAATTTTTTTAAAAAAAATGAAACAAAATAAACTTTGGTTGTTAGTCATAAAAGTATAAGTTAGTCAAAAAGGTAAATGAAAGGGTATAAGTGAGCCAAAAAGGTAAGTGGAGGGGTATAGATAAGCCAAAAAGGTGAATATAAGGATATTTTTAGACCAAAACATGGATAAAGGTATTTTTAGACCTTTTCCTATAGTTCAAAGGAAGTTTTGGCCCTTTTTCTGTTATAAAAATAAGGTAATATATTGTACTTTTTTTCTTCTTATTAAGTGTAAGGGTTTTACTCCATGTATTTGGAAGGAATTAGGATTTTACTCCATGTATTTGGAAGGAATTATCACTAATTTCAACTTTTTTTTTTCTCTCAACCACTAATTCCAACTTTTTTTTTTCAACCACTAATTTCAATTACTTATAAGAGTAGGGACGGATTATTGAATTTTGTTGGTTAAAAAGTGCTTAAATTTCTCCTGTTATATACTTTGAAAAGTAGAGAAGAAACTGCCAAATTGAAAATTTCAAAACAAAACCTATTTGACATAATGTCGACATTATTTTAAAGTGCAAGGAAAAGGACTTACTATTATAAAAAGCAAAATAAACATATTGGTTTCAATATATTTAAATGGGTATTGTACCTTATTGTTATAAAAATAAAGAACACATGTTATACGAATTACTCTACTCTTTCCACACAATTGCTTGTAATAGAGAGCAAGTCAGCTCTTGACCTCAGAATTACAACGATATATTTAATATAGTTGTGTAAGCAGGGTTTGAAAAGGATATTATGTATGTAAAGTGTAAAATTTTTGTGAGGTTGAAAGATTGTTTACGAGAGACACTTGTCTCGAAAAGAATAATCAAAGTAGAAATGAAGAAAAATAACGAATTTCAAGATTAGGGTTTGAAAAAACAAAAACGTACAACTACTTTTCTATCATTTTTAAATTAAAAAGTACACATTTATCGACATGAAAATTTCTAGCAGGACCAAGTGAATCGTATTAGCAATTTGATTAAAACTAATTAAATATGCAATGATGTCTCCATCTTGTCTAAATGATTTTATATCTTAAAATGTAAGAACAAAAAACTTTTAAAAGATTTGACATAAAGTTCTATAAAAAAAGAATTGTTATGAACCACGAAACTAATTGACTTGATAATAAAAATCTAATTTTTATATCAGAAAGAAATATCATGCCAGGCACTTAGCTTAACTCAAATGGCATCAAAAGCATCAATCAAATTATTTAACACTCTTTGAAATTTGAAAGTAGCACTTTCTTGGTATCAAAAATAGAAAAAATTAAAGCAAGAATAATACTAATGTTTGAATTTTTTTACTAGATACTGATTAGCATTAACTTGATTGTTGTGATTAATTAATACAAATAAACTAAATAACAACCGTTAATGGACATATATATAGAACTTGAGCTGCTTATATGTTAAATTTCTTTGTTTGACCTGAATCACTTTATATATTCGATGTAACATATAGTAATATAAACTTTGTTGAAGATTTAATACGTTCTTGGATAGGTCAATTAGATTAAAAGTTAATGTGTATAAGTATATGATTAGGTCTCCCCTCCCCTCCTCAAGCAGCATTAACCACACAATCTATCTAATTAATATTCTTTTCATTTCGATTTATTTATCCATTTTCTTTCAAATTTATTCTAAAAAGAATATATTTTTTTCCTTTTTGAGGATCCTTTAATTTCAATTTTTCATGTGATATGTTTAAGATCACAAGATTAAAGATAACTTCGGTACATTTTATGTATCTCATTTGTTTTCTTTAACTCCATGTTAAGTAAAAAACCAAATAAATAAATTAAAATAATGATACTATAAAATGAGATAAATTGAATATTGCTTTAGTTTATTCTATTGACTCTATTTCTCACCGTCTCTTTTATATTAAAAAATGTATGTATTGGCCACTAGGTTTTTTAGTCAAACAAGTTGGTGGTTAATATAGTAGTAGTAGGGAAAAAAAGAACAATAAACAAGTTGAAGCTTTTATTCATGCCTTTTTAATTTATATTATTTATATGCTGCTAACTATCATTTTCAGACACTAATAAGAAAAAAGAAAAATAAAATGCGACTTATTGTTATTTAAAAGTTCAAGATACATAGATTCAAGTTATACCTAATCGATCCTCCACATTGAAAAAATCAAGAAAAGAAATATTTGTTTAATTACTGACTTCTTTTGTAAAGGAATATTCTTGTATTTTTATCCTTTATTGCTTGTCATTCATCAACTTCTAATTTAGGACCGCACATTATATTATAATGCAATTGATCCTGATTAGTGCACAAAAAAAGTGGCAAAACCACAATGTTTCATGATGAATAGGAAAAGGACGTCAAAATGTTAAAAATAATATTTATCCAACAAAAGATTAAAAAAAAAAAAATTCTCTTACTTAGCTTGTAGAAATGATATTAGTACTTAATTACTAGTGACATATTTTGGAGAAATAGTTTCGGTTAATTAACATCAACATAGTATAAGATAGGGGTCTAACCCTTTCTCAAATATTACGTGAACACAATATCTTATGAGAACGTGAGATACAATTTCTCTCGTATTAATAATGGAAGTTTGACAATTAGTTCCTATTATATATATATATATCCAGTAGTATTGATTCTCCATGACACGTTTAGTTTTTCTTATATATACTTATAGGTGGAAACTAATTAATATGGTCAAATTAAATTCTCCCTCTTAAGAAAATTTTAAATAAAAGAGTATTTTATTAAATTAATTTTCTTAATGATATTTAGAAATTTAAAATTTGATTATTACAATTTTATGTTGTTATTTATGTTAAAGGTATTATGAGAAAAAAAAACCTTCTAATTTATAAAAATAAATAAGTAAAATAAAATATATATGCTTCTAATATAGAGGCTAAAATGGAATTAGGAACTATTACCTAACTTACCTGATGTAACGACCTGATTTCCATCGTTATGGAAAAGCCAATGGGAAAGAATTGGGGCCAGAAAACTTTTTCGTAGTAACTTGGGATTTCCTAGCTCAGTCCAGATTTGGACGAAATCGGAGTCATTAAGGTGTAGGGAAATCTGGTAACAATGAGAGAACTATTAATGAATTTGATTACATGAGTTGATAGTTAAGACGTTAAGGATCCCGTACAACTTTACGGAATTGAATTCGGGTGAGTAGAACTCCCGGAATCAATCTTAGAGCTAAGGGTATTTTCTGAGCGTCGTTGGTTAAAGGTGTGTTGTGAAATGAGGATTTTGGAATTCTTTAATTAGCTCACTGTCTCGCGTAACCCGCTTTGGTGCGGGATTTTTTCGCTCTGGCGGGGCCGCTACAGCGGGGTGACAGCCGTTGTAGCGGGCTCGAAGCGACTTATGGTCTTTAATAAGCCCCTAAACGACCTTATTTGGCACTTTTCAATTTTTAGAGCTAAGGAACGAACCCCAGGCGACTCATACTCGTTTTTCATCATTTTTTAGGCTAAAGGTAAGCTTTTCACTTTCCGAATCCATTTTTCGATCCGTAAAACATAATAGAATAGATAAATATTGATGGGGGAGGGTTTTGTTATATATTCTATGGTGGAAACAACCCTAAATTAGGTATTAGGATCTTGGGTTTGGTCTAGGGTTATTGGGTTTGTTATAATCCGAATAATTAGACCTTTGATTGTTAATCCTTACGTTAATTGTATGTTTTTAGACCACGAACAAGCGGGAAGAATCCGAAAAGGGAAGATTCTAGTGCCTTAGGGGATTCAAGCTTGGATTCGAGGTAGGTGATGGTTGTGATTCCATGATTGTGTGATGTATGTTTGTTCTTGCTTCATTATGATACATGTATGTATGTGAATGTTGCATTGTTGATCACCCTAATTGTAAATGAGGATAATTGAATAATTGTATGTCATGAATCACTTCTTGTTGTATGATTGTGAGAATATACATTGTGATTGTGCTTGTGATTTGTTGAATGGATCGGTTGCCACGTTCCGGCATAAATATGGGATCGGTTGCCACGTTTCGGCATAAACATGGGATCAGTTGCCACGTTTCGGCATAAACATGGGATCGGCTGCCATGTTCCGGCATAAACATGGGATCGGTTGCCACGTTTCGGCACACTAACTTGGATCGGGTACCACGTTTTGGTATGTTAACTGTTTGGGTGTGGGTTCCACGAGAGAACCATTTAATAGGGTTCTGTAAGAGGACCATTGAATTGTGTTGTCTATCTACTTGTGATGAGTTCGTTCATATCTAATGATGATTGATATTGGAAGACGGTATGATGCTCTAAATTGATATAACTGTGATATGTGAGAATCGTGAAGTTGTTCATTGTTCGTATATGTTGATGATATTGTATATGCTCGATATGTGCATGTGATTATATTGTTGTATTGACTAATGTATGTTACACTTAATGGGATAGCCGCGTGATCCTACCAGTACACTATGATTGTGTGCTAATACTGCACTTGCCCTTTCTTTGTTGAGTACAAGGCATCTTCAGGTGGCTATTGATAGACCTTAGCTAGGTGATTATTGAGCGTGGTCGGATTCAAGGGTGAGCCAGTTTCCTCAGGTTGCCATGGATCTTTCTTGTTTAATTCCACCCTTTTTGGACTTAGACTATGTGTTTAAGGTGTTTTGTTTAGCTTCAGGGTTATACATACCCCTTGTTCTTAGACTTGTCGTTAGTAGAGTTTTGGTACATTGACTTTCAGGTTCTACGGGTTGAATTTCCTCATTAGTTTGGTTAGTTATAACTAACCTGCTTTCGTATCTTTAAATGCGTAGTATTTGGTTAAGTTTTTAGATTTGGGTTGTAGTAATGGTTCTCCCAACGGAGGGTAAGTGTAGGTGTCAATCACGACGGTCTAGATCGTGAGAAAGTTGGTATCAGAGCCTAAGTTCGTTGATCTCATTGTACCAAAATGAGTCTAGTAGAGTCTTGCAGAACGGTACGAAGACGTCCGTACTTTTCTTCGAGAGGGTATAGGACTTTAGGAAAAATTCACTTTTGTCACACCCCTTTTTCGCGCACGCGGCGGAAGGGTTTTTTCAATTTAAGTGACGTTATTGAATAGGGATTATTTTTATTTTTCAGAGTCGCCACTTGGAATTGAGTTATGGTGTTCCAAGTCACCTTTTTGTTTAATCCCTAATCAAAAGAAAATGACTCTTTATATGGTCTGCGAACTAGAAATTCGGGTAAGGAATTCTATTGACCGAGGGAAAGGTATTAGGCATCCCTCGAGTCCCGTGGTTCTAGCACGGCCGCTTTTATTGACTTCTACCTACTTTTAAATTGTTTGTGGACATTTTATATGCTACAGTTTCACTCATATTTTTATTGTTGAACTTTATTTGGTTTCAACCTAGATGCGTAACCGCATTCTTTGTTTCGATATTTAATAGCTTCGAAGCATATCTGCTTTATTCTCTCGAGTGTGTTACCTAATATTCTATATTTCACATCTTGATTTCAATTAAATAAAATGTATATTAGAATAATTTTATCAAGGTGTGTCACCACATCTTTGAATTTCTTTTTAAGTGTTTCAAAAAAGATGTGTAACCACAGTTTTAATTGAAACAAATATTTTTTTTAACATGCCTAAAACCCATCTAATGTTATAAGAAAATATAAAATAAAATAAAATAAAATAAAACAAATCTAAACTTCTAGGATACAATATAAATTTTGGATTATCTTGTATTCTTTTATTTTTATTCACCCTTAAAGTTAATGTTAAAATTAGGCCTACACATATTATATTTTTATTTTTTATCTTAAAGTTAATGACAAAATTAGGCATACGCATATTGTAATTTCTTATTAATCCAACAAAACAGTGACAAATTGCTAAAATAAATCTCATTCTTTATTGGACAAAATAAACAACAATAATTTTTCATCAAATAAAGCTATTTAAAAGGAGATATAACTCTTAACACATTCTTCATTTCAATCAACTTATGAATAAAACAAAAGTGTAAGAAAACTTATCATAATAATTACATCAAATTCCATAAATAAATTAAAGATTTAAGGCAACGTTATACCTCAAATGAAGAAAATAAGTACCGCAAAATCTTGATCGAAGCTTGATTAAAACACTCACGAATCTTTTGTAGATTGTATATAATGATATATGTGTTGTATTTATATGAAAGTAGTAGTGAAAAAGGGAGAAAAATATGAATGTGTTGGTGAATTATGGAAGGAAAAATAATATAAAAATAGATTGACCTTTTTTTCTCTTCCTTTCTGTCCGTTTTGTGTGTGTGTTGCTTTTCTTTGCTGATTTCTTTTTTATGTGTCGTGTGAATGTGTGTGGGTTGTGTATGTGGTCTGATGGGGGAAGTGGCGGTTAAGGTGAGTGAAGTGGGTAGAGGTTTAGGGGGTAATCGGTAGTTTAGGTTATTTTTTATTTTTTAAAATTAAATATATATAAAAAATTAAATTAATTAGTTTGAACAAAAAAGTTAAATAGCCAATCTAAAAATATAATTAAGAAACATTGGCTTATTTAGTAAAATCTAAATTAAAAAAATATATTTTTTGTAAGTTTTCATTTTTTTTTAAACAAGTGAAAATAAAACTTACATTAAAAAGTGATTCTATTTTTGTTGTTTTCAACTCTTTTAAAATAAACTTAATAAAATAAGATAAAAGTCAAAATATTTAATTTAGATTTATAAAATATTTAAGCTCTAAAAATGGTGTTAAACTTAAGTTCGGTCAAAAATTTACGTGTCTACAACTTCTTTCTACTCCTTCGTGCTATGACTAGAATCCAATTGGTATCTGGGTGATACAAATTGGTATCTTTCCTCCTTCACTCTATGGTCCGAACTAGAGCAACAAAAGTGGTAACACCATCGCTAGCAAGAGAGGATGTGTATAGACTACCGATAGTTGAATAGGGTCACCATTCAGAACAAGTATCCATTGCCTCGGATAGATGACCTTTTTGATCAATTGCAAGGTGCATCGATTTCTCTAAGATTGATTTAAGGTCTGGTTACCATCAGCTAAAGATTGAGGCGATTAAGAATTAAGTTCGACCAAGTTCTATGATTGAAATTAGTAGTTTTGTGGGGCTTGCTAGCTACTATTGTCGCTTGTGGTATGAGTTGAGTCCAATTGGTATCTCCCGATTCCAATTGGTATCTCAACGAAGTGAACTAGACGTCGTGGTCATGACTAAGGGGCCACAAGCAAAGCAAATTGGAAACTGAGAAGGTTCCAATTGGTATCTAGCCCTAGAGGTGGTGTGAATGCATGGATGATCATGAATGGTCATCCATGGAGCGAAATAATTAATTAAAAATTTGGACTTATCTGTAAATTGTATCTTGGAAACTTTGAATGTGTGCTTCTGGTTGTCTGAATTAACTGTGAATGTGAAGTTGTAATTGTTTGAATATGATGAGGTGATTATGTGCACAATAAATGTGTCTAAACTTTGATATGTACAATATGTTGCCTGGTCGTTGAAGTTATGCAAGTTGTAAATACTTGAGTATCGTGAAATTCGTTGTGAAAGAAAGATTTGACTAAGGATCGTGTGAGTGTCTGGGTGTATCCTGGGGATGTGTGGGTTTTAGTGCTAAATTAACAAGAATGAATTGGTTCATGTATCGTGGGATTGACTGGGGATAGACAATGATTATCCTAGTTATGAGGATTATTCTAAAATTGCTAAGTAAAGCTGGGAACCTTTGTAGAATTTAGAAAAGAAAAGAACCCCAGAAAAATTATTGGTTGGGGTTCTATTTCCATTATGGCCGCTGGGGCAAGATTCTTCCCGCCAAGGCGAGGCCCCCAATGCGGAAATTTTTCCGCCAGAGTGGGATGAAGAGAGGCAAAACCTCAACCTGTATTTCCTGTTTTCCCCTAGTCACAATTATAGACCCCGAATAGTACCCGAACTAATCCCCGCGATCTAATTCATTGTTCACCAATCGAATATAAGTGTTAAAGTCTGTAAAATTGTGGAGAACCTGGACATATGAGGAGGAAATCAGTGAGGCCGTGGAGGCTGGGGAAAGGGTAATGTAGGTAGAGAAGTAGTGCAGCCAAGCGAGGAGGTTGCCCGTCAAGACGACAGGGCTCAGTTATATGCTTTTCCAGGAAAGACCAAGTTTGAAGTGTGTGATGGAAAATCACTAATGCTGCTCTTGTCTATTCCTGGATGGCTATTGTTTTGTGTGGTCTGGGCTCTACTTATTCATAAGTGTTAGTTCAATTGCCTTGAGATTTGATGTGGTTTGTGATATACTTGATGCTCTCATCCATGTTTCTACCCCAGTTGAAGAGTCAGTCATAGTCACCCTTGTATATCGTGTTGTGTTTATGGATTTTCATATTTGGGTTGATTTGGTTATGCTGGATATGACTGACTTGATATAATCTTAGGCATGACTTGGTTGTCCTCCTATTATACCGGGCTTAATTGTAATACTAAGTCGGTAACTCTAAAGATCCCCGGTAAAGAAATATTAGAGTGGGAGGGGTGTACAAGCCTAAGCTAGCAAAGATCATATCCTCCATTCGGGCTAGGAAACTGGTAGGGCAGGGTTGTTTGGCTTATTTGGCTCATGTTTGGGAGGTTGAGGTTAAGTTACCCTCTATTGAGTCTGTTCCTGTGGTGTTTGAGAGTAAGGAAGTGTTTCCTACGGATTTACCTGGTATGCCTCCGGATAGAGATATAGATTTCTGCATTGACTTGAAAACTGGCACTCGCCCCATTTACATCCCTCCGTATCGTATGGCTCCAGCATAATTAAGATAGCTTAAGGCTCAAATCCAAGAGCTTCTTGATAAAGGGTTCATCCATCCTATTGTTTCCAAGTGGGGTGCTCTTGTCTTATTTGTTAAGAAGAAGGAGGGTAGTATGAGAATTGACGATGTTATCTTAATCCATAAGGGAGTGGATTAATACCAGAATGGCAAGCTTATGGATAAAGAAAGTTCCATTGAGTATATTTGGGTGAAGGAAATTGAAGATTTTAGTAAGAAAGTGTGTACCAAGATTGGGTTAGTCCTTTAAATTTGATGAGTACACCTGAGTTTGAGGTGTCATGTTGATGAAATGTTGGCTTCATAGTGATTGTCAGGGCTAACTAAGCGTAATGGTAATAAGAGTTCGCGATGAATTGTGATGGGATGCAACTATATAATGAGATTGTTGATTAAGCGAATTTGTATAGTAATTACGACTTGCGAGTATCTAAAATTGTGGTTTTCTAATATTTGGTGAGTAATGTGGTTGTATGGAAAGTTTTAAGAGATGGTGGAACACCATTCGAATAAAAATTAAAGAGCTAGAGTCATAATAAAGAAAAATGGTGGGATGTAGTACAACCTTTAGAGAAAGGCTAAAGCAAGAATATTTTATTTGATTCTTAAGGCTAAAGAGTTATCTTTAGAGGAGTAGATAATTGGGTTCAGAGACGTGTGATTTCATTTGTTTTGTTGTGGCTATGGTAATAGTGTCACAAGTGTGTCGGATTAGTTAAAAACTATCGAAAAAGACTTGAGAAAGGAGTGTGGGTACATTAGCTTGAGTGTGATGACACGTGTTTGGTTTTGTTTTTTAGTCTAGTAATGAGTATGATTGAAATTTTAGCGAAATATATGGTAAGATCGATGGAGATACGATCAATGATAAACAAAGATCCATGAATTCATAAAAATCTTCAATGTACAAGCTAATGTTGATAGAGAAAGGGATTGTGTTATATGGTGAAAATTACAATTAAGATTTTTCATTGTGAGTCTACATTTGTGGTGATGTATTTTGTCAAGGTATAAATTGGCAAGGTGAGAAATGATCAATTGTATCCTGTATTGAGCATTTGAAAGGACTTACACCTGGGGTGAGTCGTAAGTACGACTATTGATTGTTAAGTCTCTAAGAAATGTTTTCATTTAAAAAGTGTTGGTTTATAATAAGGTAAATGGTTGGAGTGTTTATGATGGTTGTTAGTATTGTGAGTATGATTCACTAGCTATGCTCTACTGTGTTTTCACTTTTGTGGATGGATCCCTAGTGATGGATCAGGGGTACCAAATCCTGCGATGTTCTCTTGGTTGAGGGGGAAGATTTAGTTATTTTGAATGACATAATTGGTGTTGTCTTGGAGTTGTTAAAGTATTTTAGTGGTTCTACATGTACCACCTTGCTTATGGGAATTTATAGGAGAGCTACCATGTGTATTTGTGGTTGTACGACAATCTTAATATTCCTCTAGTCGTTGAGGTCATGTATCGATTGTGTGTGGTTGAATGTGGGGATCATTGGGTCTAATTCTACTGTTCTTAAGAGGTAGTCTACAATTACTAAATCTAGCATTTCGATAGTGTTGTTGGAAGGGTTGTATGCTTGGACATATCCCCCGATAAGTATATGATTTCTAAAGATCAAATTTGTTATAACTTAAGCTCATGGGAATTTATGTTGTGGGATGGAGATATTGTTAAGAACTATGATTGTTTGGGTACTATGAGTGTGTGTTGGTTGGTTCAGGTCAACCTCTAATTGTAGCGAGTATTGATATAGAATTTTATCATGGTTATGTGAAAAAGGATTTGTCCTGATGTTTGTGTCAAGATCCTTGATAACATGTGGCAGAGGTGTGTACGATCAACTTTGGTGGTTGTTGGGAATCGTTTTGTTGTTAGTTAAGTCAATATTTATCACTCAAGTGTTGAGATGACTTCATTGAGGCATTGTAAGGGAAGATGTGCAGGTATTCAATTGGTTGGTTTGAGGTTGGAGATGTGAAACCCTTAGGGGGTAATGAGATTCGGTAAGAAGGGCATGCAATACAAGTATCCCCAGTAATTCGACGATTCAGATACTACTTTACCATTACTTTAGCCAGTCTTTCCTAAGTTGATCACTCGGGGACGAGTGATGGGTAAATTAGTATCTATTGTAACGGCATGATTTTTGTCGTTATGGAAAAGCCAGTGGGGAAAGAATTGGGGCCAGAAAACTATTTCGTAGTAACTTGAGATTTCCTAGCCTAGTCCAGATTTGGACGAAATCGGATTCATTAAGGTGTAGGGAAATCTGGTAACAAATAAGAGATCTATTAATGAATTTGATCACATGAGTGGATAGTTAAGACATTAAGGATCCCGTACGACTTTACGGAATTGAATTCGGGTGAGTATAACTCTCGAAATCGATCTTAGCGCTAAGGGTATTTTCTGAGCAT
The DNA here is from genome assembly GCA_036250505.1 of Solanum acaule. Lineage (NCBI taxonomy): Eukaryota > Viridiplantae > Streptophyta > Magnoliopsida > Solanales > Solanaceae > Solanum > Solanum acaule. The sequence goes on along the minus strand of JAJOOR010020256.1, from coordinate 2,516 downwards.
CGTTGGTTAGAGGTGTGTTGTGAAATGGGTATTTTGGAATTCTTTAATTAGCTCACTGTCTCGCGTAACCCGATTTGGCACTGGGCTTTGCCTCTCTGGCGGGGCCGCTACAGCGAGGTGACGGTTGCTGTGGCGGACTCGACGCGACTTATGGTCGTTAATAAACCCCTAAATGACCTTATTTGGCACTTTTTAATTTTTAGAGCTAAGGAACGAACCCCAGGCGACTCCTACTCATTTTTCACCATTCTTGAGGCTAAAAGTAAGTTTTTCACTTCCCGAATCTGTTTTTCGATCTGTAGAACGTAATAGAATGGATAAACATTGATGGGGGAGGGTTTTGTTATAGATTCTATGGTGGAAACAACCCTACATTGGGTATTAGGATCTTGGGTTTGGTCTAGGGTTAATGGGTTTGTTATAATCCGGATAATTAGACCTTTGATTGTTGATCCTTGCGTTAATTGTATATTTTTAAACCACAAACAAGCGCGAAGAATCTGGAAAGGGAAGATTCAAGTGCCTTAGGGGATTCAAGCTTGGATTCGAGGTAGGTGATGGTTGTGATTCCATGATTGTGTGATGTATATTTGTTCTTGCTTCATTATGATACATATATGTATGCGAATGTTGCATTGTTGATCACCCTAATCGTAAATGAGGATAATTGAATAATTGTATGCCATGAATCACCTCTTGTTTTATGATTGTTAGAATATACATTGTGATTGTGATTGTAGTTTGTTGACTAGATCAGTTGCCACGTTTCGGCATAAACAAGGGATCGATTGCCACGTTCCGGCACACTAACTTAAATCGGGTACCACATTTCGGTATGCTAACTGTTTGGGTGTGGGTTCCATGAGAGAACCATTGAATTGGGTTCCGTGAGAGGACCATTGAATTGTGTTGTGTATCTACTTGTGATGAGTTCATTCATATCTAATGATGATTGATATTGAAAGACAGTATAATGCTCTAAATTGATATAACTGTGATATGTGAGAATCGTGAAATTGTTCATTGTTCGTATATGTTGATGATATTGTATATGTTCGATATGTGCATGTGATTATATTGTTGTATTGGCTAATGTATGTTATATTTAATAGCCGCGTGATCCTACCAGTACACTGTGGTTGTGTACTGATACTGCACTTGCTCTTTCTTTGTTGAGTACAGGGCATCTTTAGGTGGCTATTGATAGACCTCAGCTAGGTGACTATTGAGCGTAGGGGTGTGCACTATTCGGATTAAACTGAATAACCAAACCAATCAAACCGAATTTTTATTTGGATTGGTTTTTTAGTTTTTCGGATTGGTTTTGGATTAATAAATTACTTTGTTTGGTTTTTTGGTTTGGTTTCGGATTTTAAAAAATAAAAACTGAAACCGAAAAAAACCAAATTATATATATATATTAATGTTTAGGATTAAGTTGGAGTTAACCACTTTTGTCCCTTTTTGGTTATTGCCTTTCATGATGATTACGTTTATATTTTATGTTTGAATTACATCTATAATAGGTATACTTAAAAGTATTGTGTTTTAAGTTTTACTTGTGATTTATATTAGAAAGTATATTTAAGGGATTAAATATTATTACTTTGGTTATATATATTATTAATTATTGACATAACCGAATAACAAAATCGAAAAAAGCCGAACCAAATAGAGGAAAACCAAACCAAACCAAATTTATTTTGGATCGGATTGGGTTACACTTTTATAAAACTAAAAACCAATAATCCAAACCGAATAGTGTAAAACCAAACCGAAAAACCGAATGCACACCCCTAATTGAGCATGATTGGATTCAAGGGTGAGCCAGTTCCTTCAGGCTGCCATGAATCTTTGTTGTTTAAGTCTACCCTTTTCGGACTTAGACTATTTGTTTAAGGTGTTTTGTTTAGCTCCGGGGTTGTACCCCTTGTTCTTAGACTTGTCGTTAGTAGAGTTTTGATACATTGACTTTCAGGTTCTAGGGGTTGAATTTCCGCATTAGTTTGGTTAGTTAATTGTTAAAACCTTGGAGTTTATGTGGACTCCATTTTTATTATCATTTAAATTTGCTTCTGTATCTTTAAATGCGTAGTATTTGGTTAAGTTGTTAGATTTGGGTTATAGTAATGGTTCTCCCACCGAAGGATTAGTGTGGGTGCCAATCACGACAGTCTGGGTCGTGACACCTGATTAGTGTTCGACAGTGACGTGCATTAATCGTGTGAGCTATATATAGATATATATTAGAGTCAAACTATAAAAAATTTGACTAACATTTAATGATGTATTTTTTCATCATATTGATATGTAAAAAATTACAATTTATAGTACTTTTCATGTAATTTTTGAATATCTAAACTTTTTATTTAAAATTGAATCAATGTAATCTAATTTAACTTTATAATTTAATCAAATTTACTTTCCAAAAGTGCAACATGACAAATAAAAATAGACAAATTGGAGTATTTGGTTAAATACATAAAATAATTATTATTATTGTTCCTAATATATAT
>JAJOOR010020255.1:0-24586 GCA_036250505.1 Solanum acaule | reverse complement strand
GCGGGGGGGGGGGGGGGGGGTATGCCTAGGTAATCTTGTGGTTATGTGCTTATAGGTTGCCATGACTTCTTTATATGATGCATATTCATGAAAACTTGTGTTCTCAAAGGAAATGAGCTCATGTGAATTGTTTCCCTCATGTTGTAGTGCATTGAGTATGAGTTGCCTATTGAACTTCATGAGAAGGTTTTATAAGCATGTTTTAGTTAGGATTTGAGAATTCCTCCTTAAATGAAATGCTTTTTGAGAAGTGATTTCATATGAGCTCTATGAGAGTATGTTGAGCATGTTATGACGAGGAAAAGGCAGTTCCTCCTATGAACATGAGACATGTTGCTTATGATGCATAATGAGTTTGTAGATGTAGTTCCCACTTTCTTGTTGTGTTTTAAGTTTATTGATATGGAGTTGATGTTTCCTCCTAGTTGTGTGCATTTGATTATGCATTTATATTGATGTGTCATGATTAATGGGCTGCTAGTCTCGAGTCATTTTTCCCTTAATGTGTTTAAAGTGTCATTCGACGACGAATGTTCCTAAGTGGGGATAATGTAACAACTCAAAAAATGATAGGTTGAACTAGAGACTTAACGTTTGGGTTTGTGTGACCTTTAGATTGATGTCTATGCTGTTTTAGAACCTAGATGGAGCAAGGTAGAAGCCTAGGGTGCAAGAAAGGGCCTAGACTACCAAGATAGGGTGGTGGAAACCTTGTTACTTGATGGAGCCTTTTGGCGATGGGCTGCTTGATCGCCCAAAGGGTTGGGCGAGTCACCCTTATGCTCTTTTAATCACCTAAGGGACTGCCCTCTTAACCTTAGTTTTGTAACAATGGGTGAGCTAAGTGAAGCTCGCCAACTGGTTGGCGGATCACCCATTAATCCCCCTTCCATTACCTAGTTCACTGCCCATTTGTCCAAGATGCTGGACCAAAGGGCGAGCTAAAAGGTAGCTCGCTAACCTGGTTGGCGTGTCGCCCTTTGGCACCTCTCCATCACCCAATGACGAGCCCTTTTAGTGAGCTCACTAGAACAAAGGGTTAGCCAAGGTGCACTTGGCGAGTCGCCTAGTGCACTTGGCGAGCCCAAGGTTCCAAAAGGCAAGCTTAGACGGGCAAGGCGCAAATTTCTAAGTTACAACTTGTCGGGTCAACTTCAAATGAATATATCTCTTAGCTCAAAACGAATTACGTGGGTCAATACCTATCCAATTAAAGGTCTCTGAGTCCTCTTTCCAATGTTACAGAGTTTGCCCAATTCCGATCTCGGGGTAAAAAGTCATGCCCGAATTAGTGAAGCATTGTCAGGCTGGGAAATGAAATGGGCCAGCCAAGGGTCATTAGGCGAGTCGCCTAGTGCCCTTGGCGAGCCATGAGGTTCAAAGGGCGAACTTAGACGGGTTTGGTGCAAACTTTTAAGTTCAAACATGGTGGGTCCTTAGCTCTTTTCCAAGATTGAGTCCACATTATTTTATTCCTTCCCTAGCAACTATAAGACCCTTTTAGACTTGAATTCCTTTAGTTAAGTCACTTTTCAATAAAACCCAAATCAAATCAAAAGAGCTTCTCCTATTCAATATTTCTCTCTCTAAACTCAAGGAAGAAGAAGAAGCCATTGGAGCTAGGGTTTGGTGATTTCAAAGAAGGTTCTTCCCCAAATTTCTTGGAGATTCTTAATTGAGGTATGGGAGTTCTTAATTCTTGGTTATCTATCACCAAGAAGCCCCTTCAACTATGTTTTCAAATTCCCCAAATCTAGGGTTTTTCAAATCTAGTCATGGGTCTTCTTCCAAAACGAATTCAATTGTTTAATTATGATTTATTATGATTGTTTAAGATGATTTATGGTTGGATTAATGGAGTATTGATTGATTTTGATGAAAATCTCCCTTAGACCCATGATTTCCCTTTCTTCCTAAATTGTGAACTAAGGTGTGACTTAATTGATTATGGAAACTCAATAATTGATTTTGTTTATGTTTATTATGTTGTTGAATAATGATATCTCTCTATCTAGCATGATAATTCTAGAAGTTAGGGTTGATCTTGATTCTTAGCCTTGAAAGGCAATTTGTTAGGGTTGTATATGTTGATGAATATTGTATATGAATTTGTTGATCCACTTGAAAGGTGGAGGTGTTTAATTATGATGTAATTGCATGATCTAAGTGTGATTTTACATATATTCTTGAGTAACCTAAGATTCTAGGTTTATGTCATGAAAGAGGTAAATTGAGGGTCAAAATGTGACCTTCCTAGAATGATGAATTTCTTCATGTAATGCCTTAGATTAGACCGCCTAGACATGAATTGGCTTAGCATAATGCTTCTAAACATGAATTGACTTGATCATGATATCATATGCATGTTTGTGAATTCTTGAAGTACAATGTGCCAATCATGATGTGATTAATGTGCTGATGAGTTGTTGGATCATGGTATTCCCTTATATATTGCGCTATTGCTATATGTTAGGATGAGTTGATACATAGCCCTTGAAGGGCACATTGTGAAGGTTTGTGCATATGAATGAAAGATGTGTATAAACTATTGATTCACTTAAAAGGTAAATCTCGTATGACTAATGTGTAAATTTGGTATTGTTGAAAGGTAGTTCTTCCCTCACCCTTACACTTGAGATTATATGTATTGCCTAGTATGATGATATTGTTGTTGTTGCATTGTTGCAAGGACAATTACACACACATACATTTCATGCATAAACATGCTTATGATGTAATCAAATGGTGTTATTTGAAAGTATAGTTCTCATATGCACCTTTACAGATTATTATGCATGAAATGTACATGAACATATTAATCCTATTGTGTTGATTGAAAGTGCATTCTCATGAGAACACATGATCTTGGTGTGAAATTCATTCTCACATACTAATTATGATTTTAAATTTGAAAGTACGTTCTCACCCTTAATGAATCTAAGAGCTATTTTGATGAATTGTATTGAATGAAGGATAAAGTATTCCCTCACACATGTAGATACAATTTAGATACTATTAATGTATAATTTGGGAAAAAATGCTTAGCACCGAGTGGATATGGATATTGAGGAAAAGTCCCCTCCGCCAATGCAATAGGGCGGGTCATCAAAGTAATACTCGTGAGATGGAAGCCCCTCCCCAATGCAATAGGGTGGGTTTCTAGAAGCAATCTCCCTATCCCATAAACTATGTTCCCACATAGGTCTTTAGCTAGTGGATCCACCTTATAACTATACAGTTAGTTCTACCTTAGGCAAGTAGGACACCTTTTTTCTGTGTGGGGTTACACGACATCAGATTCCATGTAGCTCACATGGTTTATGTTAGTTATGGTAACTCTTCCCTATATAATAAAGTTAAAGAATGAGACATGAATTATACTATGACTTCTTAATGAGATTTACTTAGTAGGGGTGGGGGTATGGGACTTCACTTTTACATTGCACAAGTAGACTTAGTAGGATGTCATAGGATGGTTCCTTTGCATTATCATGAAATTTGAATGCATGCATGTATATTGAATGGATAGTTTTTATGAATGACTTCCCTTATAATTCAAGTAACATACGTGACTATTTCCTTATTTCCGACTATTGATTATAATGAGGTCTAAAGATGAAATGCATGACTAAGGTAGCTTCAAATGAATACTTAGTGGGGTTAGTATTATGGGATGCTAATCACACATTTCACAAGTTGTTCTTTAGGGGTTACTAAGGTAATGGCTTTACTATGAAATTATTATGAATGTGATATTGGCTTGTGTTGTACATGGTAAATGCATGGTAGTTACCATACATTGCACAAGTGTGTTTTAGAGGTTCCTTATGTGATGATTACTTAATGATGAGATGATCTTGGTATTTGACTTCGTATTCTTTTATGATTGGAGGCTATGTATTGTGAAGATTGGAATTTGTGCTATATTGATGTTGGAGACTATGCTTCTTATCATAATGATATCTCTCATGCTATAATGAAATGTATGTGAGTTCCCTTATTGGTTGCATTCTCCAACTATTTCAAAGATGATGTTCAAAAATGGCATATAGCATGATTCCAAATGAAATGTCCCTTTTCATGCATGTTGTAATGGTTTTGTGCATGGCTTCCATACTTAGTAAGTTTTCGTGCTAACCCCTTCTTCTACATTTTCTATAAGTGTAGGCTTTGGAAATATTGGATTTTATCCTCGTGGCTAGGTGCATAGGACATCAAGAAGAAGAAGCTTGGTGAGTCTTCATTGTATTCGAGGGCTCAACCATATGTCCCGTATGTCTTTACTTTTATGTTTTTAGACTTTTGTAAGGGCCGTGTCCCTAAGTTTGTATGAAAGAGTTTTATTCCAAGTATAATAGATGGTTTGAGACATAGTGTCATAGATACTCTTTCATTTTATTAAGAGACTTCGATTGTAAATAAAAAAAGTTTTAAATTCCGCGTTATTTTCCTATGCTTTAATGTTCATGAATGCTATGAGGTTGTATGCGACCCCTTCGAGGTCAATTACGTCGTGTTACTTCTAGGGGGTAACCCCGGGTCATGACACATATACACCTTCTCAACTATCACATACTCACCAACAGGAGTAGAGACACAAATAGACATGTCAAGCAAGTCACAATGAAAATCAAGATCAATAGCGAACGAGGAGGATACATAAGAAAATGTGGATCCAGGATCAAACAAAACAGAAGCCATGCAATAATAGACCAGAAGAGTACATGTGATAACAACATCAGATGTTTTTGCCTCTGGCCTCCCGGGGAAAGCATAACAATGGGCCCTATCACCTGTCTGTCCATTGCCCCTGCCGAGCTGCGCTCCAGTAGTTCCAACCTGCCCGCCACCCTGACTGAACTGGTGACCACCATTACCTTGACCACCACATCTCTGATCATACTGAGCCTGACTCTGCTTGGGACAATATTTCCTTATATGTTCGGCCTCCCCACATCCATAACAAGTCCTGGAGTCGAGTGTAGGTCTCTGTGAAGACAAAGAAGACTGAAGATAACCCCCAAACTTAGAAAAAGGTTGGCTGGTCTGCGATGGATCCTCAGTTGAAACCTGCAATTAAGACTAAATAGGATGGGGTGGATAACCCCCTAAATTCTGCTCTTTGGAGTAAGAACCACTAAACTCACCTCCCTTACGGAATTTCTTAAATGTTGACACCTTGGTGAAGTTATCCGGCTTCACCCCCTCTACCTCTATCAGAAAATCAACCACTTCCTCAAAAGATTTTACAGAAGCAGCTACCTGTAAAGCTGGAACTGCAAATCTGACCTCAATCCCTTCACAAAGCGGTGAATCCGCTCTTGCGAACTAAAGCAAAGCTGAGTGGCATACCCTGATAATGCATGAAATTTGGCCTCAAAAGCTGCAACAGACATTCTTCCTTGCTATATGTTAAGGAACTCATCTCTCCTCCTGTCCCTTAAAGTCTGGGGTATATACTTCTCCATAAAGAAGCTAGAAAATGTTGTCCAAGTCATAGGTGGTGCCTTTTCTGGTCGACACTCAACATGAGACCACCACCACATTTTGGCATCCCCATAAAACTGATAGGTCACAAACTCAACACCGAATCTCTCCACTATGTCCATCTTATGTAGCAGCTCATGACAATCAACCAGGAAATCATAAGCATCTTCAGATTCAGTACCCTTGAAGACTGCAGGTTTCAACTTTAAGAACTTAATAAAGAGATTATGTTGGTCACCATTCATTATAGGCCATGTAGTCAATCGGGGAAACGTGTTTGTTTCCAAGGACGCATCCATGTGGGGAGCCACAACAATTGCATGTTGTACTCCCTAAACCTAAGGTGCTGGTGCAAAAAATGCGGGGGGGTGCCTGGCTCTGATAAGATAACCCACTGAGATAATAGAGAACCTGATTAATCATCTCTGGAGTAGGCTAGGGTGGTACTTCCTTCTCTTGAATTTTCTCATTTTCCCATTCATCACCCTCTCTCGCTACCTCGTCAGTCTGTGGAGGGGTCACCGCTCTATCCCTAGCTGGACCAGGTGCTTGTCCTCTGCCTCTAGTTGGACTTCTCCCGCGATCTCTACCACGGCCTCTCGCCATTGCTCCTTCTCGAGATGCAGCCCCAATGGTTGGCTCAGGCGCACCCTGTCTTGCCGGTGTTAGTGTTGTCACAACTGTTGCTCTAGTTCTGTCCATCTGCAAAATAGAGTGAAGAAGGTCAGATACCAATTTGTATCACCTAGATACCAATTGGATTCAAGTACTAGCACGACAGAACGAAAAATATAAGTTTTCCTAAAGTCCTATAGACTCTCGAAGAAAAGTAAAGGCATCCCGTACCATTCCGTAAGACTCTACTAGACATGTCCTTCTGTGATGAGACCATCGAACCTAAAGCTCTAATACCAAGTTTGTCACAACCCAAAACGAGTCATGAGGGAAACCCACACTTAACCTCCTTGGTGGGCAAACCAACAAATTCAACCCAAAATTGTGTCAATTGTTCAACAACGAATAACAACAACAATGTGGAAGCTCAAAATTAATTACACTAACCAATCAAATAAACCTATAAAGTCTATTACATATTATCCCCAAAACCTGGAAGTCATCACATAAAGGACATATGTTCTCAAAATACCAAGTATAAGTATTAAAGACACCAAAATAAGTAAATAGAATGCTCTATGTCCAAAATTTAAGGACATCATGCCATGACTGAGAGAATCCAGCACGAGCTAGAAGGAATAGCTCACCTTGAAATCTGATGTGCTGGAGACTGGCTAGAGCTGAGGGTGAGTAGAAGTCGATGGTACACTTGTTGCACTCCACAAAAGAAAGCGAAGAAAACACAAATAGGGGTTAGTATAGGGAACATGTACTGAGTAGGTATCATCGGCCAACCAAAAATAGAAAATAATATGCAATGAATAATAGTATAAAATCAACTATGACACTTAGTAGGTGGCAAGCAACAAACAACATGAACCAGTGACAACAAAACTAAAGTAAGTACATAATCAGTCAACACTATCAAGATCACACATGAGGACTCATGCCTCTAAATAAAGCCATTTTGGGAATTGAGTTCATTGAGATTGAGTACATTACGTTGTTTATATATGTTTTCCTTTAATGTTACCATACCGGAACGTGACACCTGATCCAATAATACCATGTCAGAACCTGACACCCGATCCAATAATACAATTAATTTATCATTTATTATCACCACTTTTCACTTCATTAACAATAGTTCATCAAGCCTTCTTTATTCAAGGCATCACTTCGATAGAGAGGGTTCAAGATTATAAATTTCACAGTCTCAAGATTTCAGACCAATCACAAACCACACAACCAAGCCACACAACCACACAATAAAGTACATAGAGAACTTGACAATATCACTCAATGCATATCAATCACTATTAAGAGTCTAATATCAAATAGAATAAACCATAACTTACCTTACCGAAGAACTGACGTCAGGCAAGCTACTTCTCCAATGCCTTTCCCTTCCTCAATGCCTCCGAGCCTTTCCAATCTATCAAGTATATGTGCATAATTTGTTAGTTAACGAGTCTATAAACACTCATGTTATTCTATGTCTAGACTAGACCCAAAAACTCACCTAATTTATAATCAATTTCCTAAAGTTTAAACCTAAGGATTAGTCTGAATTCGTCCAATTAGTATAACTTTAATGGAATTGAAATAATTCAATACACCTAATATTTAATTACCTATCTCAATATATTAAAACTTGACTCATAACAAAATAACTATAGAAAGAAATTGAAATTTAAGGTTAAGTTCTACTTACAGTAACCTCAACCACAAAACAAAATTGTAACACCTCGCCATTTGAAAGAGCTAGAAAGAGCTAGAATTGGAAATAGTCATTTTAGGAAAGAATGGAAAATCTGGAAATTTGTCAAGTTATGGTAAGTTTGAGTTTTGGGTCAACTTCAAATGACCATAACTCCTAGCTCAGGATGAATTAGGTGTGCTTCCAGAGATCATAGGAAATATCTTGGAATTATCTTTCCAACACCACCGAGTTTGCACGATTCCAAGTTCATATGAGTGAGATATGCCCATTTAAAGTTGGGTTGTTTAAATAAGGAAAGTCTAATCCGGATTTTAGGAAGGCATTATGGTCTTTTCCAACCCTATTATTCTAATTTCGTTTTCTAGTAATTAGTTGGGGACTAAACTGAACTTGGTCATTTTACGCTTTTGGAAAAGAGTTAGGGTTTCGAGGGAAGAGAAAAGAAGAGGAGAAAAGAGGAGAAGACGCAAGAATTCGTCGATTTCTTGGAGAATTGCATGTGGATTTAGCCAAGGGTTGATCCCTACGAGGTATGTGAGATCACATAGCGTTGGGTTAGTTCACCCACATGGCAATCATGATTCAATTAAGCGAAGTATATTTATTTGAAAGTAAATCCTATGAGTTCTTGATGTAAATTCGTTTGAATTCTTGTGGGTTTGTGTTATTGGAATTTCTTGAGTTTGATTCATGATTTTAGGTGTGTTTTCGATTAGAATCTTGTATATATTAAGGGTATAATCGATTCTAAGTGTTTGGGGAAATAACTATGTTGAAATATGGGCTTTAGAGTTGAAAATCGAAGGAGAAAAGTCAGAGTGCATCTGGGCAAGGGCCTGGGGCGCCGTGATGTTTGCATAATCAAGACACAACTTCCAATTCGAGTGTCTACGATTGTACAATAGTAATATAACCCAACCAAGGGTTGGGGTCGAGTCCCAAGGGAGTGGTTTGGAGAATTAATAGAAAAATAAAATCTAGTTCTAATTAGTCATAGTTATAGTTATTAATAATCATAAACATACTAAATCTAAAGGGGGTGACGCAAGCGTCAATTATCAATGGGGGTTTGTATTAATTAAAAACTACAAACAACCAAAATATATGAAAACAAGATAGAGAGACGGGATTCTAGGGATGTGATAGGAATACGGGATAAACTAAATTTTCGGGTACATGCTTTTGATAGTAACTTGTTGAGTATTTGTGACTAGGCCAGACTATAGTGGGGGTAAATTCTCTCTCGAGCAACTTACCCCAAATCAACTCGATTTCTCTCGAACACCAAGTTGCCGCTTTAAGCACAGCCTTCTCCTTAGCCCATTCATTCTCTCGAGCTGAATATGTGGGAGAAGGACTAGGATTCACTCTCTCGAGCTAAATCCATGTCGACCCAATACTACCGGCTATCAATTTAGTAGTCTTAGTTTTACGACCTTTCTCTCGAGCAAGCCGAAAACACTAAAATGAAATCGTATTTGCAACTACAACTCCATTAAGTTCATACACAACTACTAAATGAAATCACATTTAAACAACAAATAAACCATCAACAAGCAAGACCCAACAGATAATCTAACCCATATTCACAAAATCACACCCCAAGAATTGGGGTTTTAGCTAGACATGTAAAAGAGATAAAAATTTATACCAATATCAGTTTCCATCAACTGGGTATGAAGATTTAATTCTTAAAACACGTCAAGAGTGAAGAATCTTCAAGAGCCAAGTCCAATTTCTTAGAGTTGAAACCCTTTGAATCTTCAAGGTCTTAGAACAAAGTCTCCAAAACGCTCTAAAACTTGAAACTGAAAATATTCTAAATCTGAATAATAATTATCTATGACTTGATACTGAGTTAACAATTTCAACAAGTATTTATAGTGTTTGAAAATTTGTGTTGCAGTGGATCGCTCGGCGCAGTTAGTCAGGATTGCCAATACACTGGGTGATCCGCCTTTTGGTCGATTTGATCACCTTCTTGCTTTAGCCTTCAGCATGTTTGCGCTTCGATTCGATGGGCGATTTAGTACATCTTCGCGGAACTACTCGGAGACACGCGACTGCTCCATTTCATCGCCAACTTGATCTTTCCCTTCAAGGCTCAGCACATTGGAACAAAAGGCGATCTCCAGGCCGATCGATGACTCGCCAACTGGGTTGGCCGATCTTCAGGCCTTCATTTCTTCGTTCTTTTCAGCCGCCTTGTTCCTTCTTGCCAAGTAGTATCCATGCTTTGCTTCAAACTCCAAATACCTGAAACTTAAGGGTTTTCATCAGATATTGAGACAAAATATGCATTTGAGGACACTAATTCTATCAAAATATATCCCTAAATGAGTCCAATTTGTGGACTCATCAACACCCCCAACTTAAACTTTTGCTTGTCCTCAAGTAAAACTCAAGTTCAACATTTCAAAAAGGATGTCTCAAACATCACTACACAAGACTCGATCATGAATGTACACAAAAAGACTCAATTTATTCATGCAAGGATCAACTGTGTACCCAAAGATTCAAGTTGTGACACACCATTACCAAAGATTATCAAGCTCGTAATACTTGCTTCAAATGCAAGTTCAAGCTCAACAAAAGTATCTGAATGCCCTCACACAAAGGATGATTCCATATTCACACACAAAGGTTTAATCATATAAAGCTTCTGAATCAAATGAAGCGCTCACACTCAAAAAGAAGAACACAATGCATGCTTTCACCCATAGGTTTTCCCGTATTTTCCAATCAAGATTTGTTTCAGCTCACTCAAGATCAAAAAGGTATTTACAAGGCTTGTAACGAGGCTGAGTGCAAAGGTATGGTCATTTAGGCTCAGTGACTTTCATCCTCATGAAATGTGATGCTCACAACACTCCCTTTCCTCTTCTTTCATCAATTTCGTTAGTGCTCATAAGTCATCCCATTATTCACTTTCCATGGATTGTTCGGGAACCCCATTTCTTTTGTATTTTATTCCACAACTTTTCTTTTTCATTATTTCTTCTATTTTTCTCTTCTCATTTTTTTTTTGTATGGAGGGGTTCCATTTTTCTCAACACCATGGGTTAAAGGAGACTTCCTTGCACTTCTTGACTTGCCCTTATCTTTTCACCACACCCCCAACTTAAGCTTTTGGCCTAAGTTCGCTATTCAATCAACCACAAATCAAGAAGATTAAGGGTAGTGGGTTAAGAGAGGTCTAGTTTTCATCAAGTTTCTTCCAAAGAGAGATAAGGCTCAAGAGGTGTTCAAAATAGGTTCGCACACTCACAAGGTAGGTCACAAAAGAGGTATATGTCAAATTGGCTCACACTCTTTGAAGTTGCCTAAGATCATATCAAGAGATAGGCTTACTTAGTCGACCGAACCAACGGGGAAAATTCTAGGTGTTGTCATGCAAGGTTCACAGTAAGCTCATCACACAAGGCACCGATACTGAAGTCAAACAAGACTCCACACTTTCGCTAGTGTGCAACATTCATCGCAAGAGAATCAATTTGATACATGGATTATCACAACGAGATGCAAAGAGTTCACATATTGTCTATGCAACTTCATTTGGTCTCATTGTAGCCGTACATTCATGTTCGTTCAATTATGAGCACCATTCAAGTCATCGGTATTGATCAAAACCGAGATTTAAATTTTCTAAAGAACATCCACTATCAAGTACATACAAGAGGTGGCGAAAATTTAAAATTTTTCGGAAGGGTCATAATCACTTGCAATTAAAATAAAAGGAGCTACAAGCTCAAACATCCACAGGAAGAAGTATACAACACAACAATATGATTCACAACCCAACAAGAATATAGCACACAAAGGTAGGCCACACCCCACCATAATTAAAAACATTTGTCCTCAAATGCAAATAACAATACTCCAAAGGTTAAAATAGAGAAAGACAGAGAGAGAGGTGAAGAAAGGATCATGTTTATGCAGTCTCTCCATCTGTCTAGGATTAGTGCCTAGTGCGTATGTTTGGATTTGGGCTTCAGTGCCCGAAGTCACCCGGAAGATCCGGCAGTGTCAAACTTACTAAGATTGTCCAAGTCTGCAGCCGCCAAAAAGGAATGGACAGTTGTGTAGAGTCCACAAGTCCATGAAGGGACAGTGGGATCTCGGGGGACAGATCTCTTGCTAGAACTATGTTTTTTTCCTCACTTCCCGTCTTGGGAGGATTCACTTCATTTGTATCTTTCCTGAAATTTTTCGCTCTTATTTGTCGGGGTGGCATGATTCTCCCTGCAACTTTAGGTCTAGCCATGTCTGCAAAGCTTCGAGGTAAAGTTAGAAAATATTTGACAAACAAACAAGGACAATCAGCTAACTTGCCAATCCTTTCGGCAAGCAATGGGTTGCCCGTCGAAGGTTTCAGTGCAGTGGGGGTTCAAGGGGTGCAGACAAAGGGCGAACAAGAAGACTTTCGGCGATTCGCCGAGTTCTTTCGGCGAACTCATGCTTCTCGGTGAAAGGTTCAGTAACCAACAAAACATATAGCATGAAATTAAAGGCGAGATGGGGTCATTAGGCGAGACGCAGAGTGGTTCGGTGAGCTCGACCCAGCTCGCCAAACGGCCCAATATGCCTTCATACAACCCACCTTCTCGAATTCAACCTCGCAACTCTCGAAAATAAAATCAAGGCATGCACAACTCAAAATAGGCTTAGACCCAATGACACTCATGCACAACCCACGATTTTTCATCTCCTTCAAGGTACAATTTTTAGGAATTAACTATTTAACTCGGTACGGGCAAAACTAGTGAATCTAACAAGCAAACAAAAAAAAATTAATCCTACCAGAGAGTTCCAGCACACATCAACAAGGTAATATCATTGCATTGAGTACAAAATCGATAGAAAGAACTCAGAGTTTGGGAACCAACCTTTCGTGCTGACTAAAATGGAATTGAATCGCTAGGCAGCAACGTAATCCAAGTTCCGAGCATAAATCAACAACTTAAAATACCCCAAAAATGCAAAATATATAAAAACTAGAGTGCGGGTATGAGTTTGGGAAGATGAAAAGTGAGGGAAAGGGAATGAATTTTGAAATTTTTAAACCTTTGGCCTGAAAAACCGTCCAGTTTTTGCCCATTCGGCGACATTAGTCAGGATCACCAAACCACTCAGCATTTTGCCAAGTAACCACTTTCCTCGCTGAATTTTACAGAACTTCCAGTTATTTTAGGAGTCCAATCGGCGGTCTCCGTCGGGATCACCGATATGGTCTGCGATTCGCCAATAATTTCCTGTGCTCGTCGAGTTTTACAGACTCCAATGTAAGTTAGTCTTGAGTCTAACGGCGCTCTAGCTCGGGGTTGCTGAATTGTTCGGTGATTCGCTGATTGGACCTGTTGCTCGCCAATCTACATTTTACGTTCACTCTCCACATTTCCATCTGCACAATCAACACACCATTATTTTATCAAAACACAACTAGAAAGAAATAAAGGGTTTTGGGTTGCCTCCCAAACAGCGCCTTAGTTAACGTCGTGGCACGACGCACATTAACACCCAGTCCTCATCTTCAGAGTCGGCCATGGTGTAACTAGGTGACTCCTCGGCAAATGGTGGATAGCGACATGATATTAATTGGTTTATCTGTGCATCCTGTAGTTGAATTACCATGGAATTGGAGGTTGTCGTTTGATTCAGCATTTCGATATTCTTTTTTATCTCTTTCAACACCTTATCTTGTTCTTCGATCTTATGTTGAATGAGTGAGAGGACTTCGTCATTTTGTCCACCCTCTTACTTCTTCCCCTTTTTACACTCGCGAAGGGAGAAGTGCTTGTCATTTTTCATGGATTGTGCCCCTAATTCCATGACTCTTTTGGATAAGAAATTCACTTGAGTCAGCAGTGCATCCCATTCTTGTTTCTTTTTTATTTCCTTGTTGGTTTCAACCAAGCTATCAAGGAGTTTGGCCACTTCTTCGTAGGGTTGGTGTAGCAAACCACCCGTGAAAAGTTGGTCAGTGGTACTTCTATTTTCAGGTCCAAGACCCCTATAGAAGCACTCTAGTAGCACTTTATCGGTCATCCCATGAGTTGGGCATGGTTGAAGCACTGCTTGAAATTTCAACCACATTTCTTGAATGGTCTCATCCCCTACTTGCTTGAACGTTAGGAGATTGTCCCCAATTCAACAATTTCAGGAGAGGGTGATCCTTTTGATACCCATGGCTTACGTTCTCACTCATTTTTCCTGAGATAGTCACACAACCAACAAAACAAAAATCAAAATTAAGTAGAACTACAACTAAGAAGAACAAAAATTTTACTAAACTAAAGATTCTCAATAACACCACTCCCCGGCAGCGGCGCCATTTTGATGTTTACGTAATCAAGACACAACTTTCGATTCGAGTGTCTACGATCGTACAATAGTAATATAACCCAACCAAGGGTTGGGGTCGAGTCCCAAGGGAGTGGTTTTGAGAATTAATAGAAAAATAAAATTTAGTTCTAATTAGTTATAGTTATAGATATTAACGATTAAAAACATATTAAATCTAAAGGGGGTGATGCAAGCGTTAATTATCAATGGGGGTTTGTATTAATTAACAACTACAAACAGCGAAAATATATGAAAACTAGATAGAGAGACGGGATTATTGGGATGTGATAGGAAAACGGGATAAACTAAATTGTCAGGTACATGCTTTGGATAGTAAATTGTTGAGTATTTGTGACTAGGCTAGACTATAGTGGGGGTAAATTCTCTCTCGAGCAACTTACCCCGAATCGACTCGGTTTCTCTCGAACACCAAGTTACCGCTTTAAGCACAGCCTCCTCCTTAGCCCATTCACTCTCTTGATCTGAATGTGTAGGAGAAGGACTAGGATTCACTCGCTCGAGCTAAACCCATGTCGACCCAATACTACCGGCTATCAATTTGGTAGTCTTAGTTTTACGACCTTTCTCTCGAGCAAGCCGAAAACACTAAAATGAAATCGTATTTGCAACTACAACTCCATTAAGTTCATACACAACTACTAAATGAAATAACATTTAATCAACAAAAAAACCATCAACAAGCAAGACCCAACAAATAATCTAACCCATATTCACAAAATCACACCCCAAAAATTGGAGTTTTAGCTAGACATGTAAAAACGATAAAAATTTATACCAATATCAGTTTCCATCAACTGGGTATGAAGATTTAAGTCTTAAAACACGTCAAGAGTGAAGCATCTTCAAGAGCCAAGTCCAATTTCTTAGAGTTGAAACCCTTTGAATCTTCAAGGCCTTAGAACAAAGTCTCCAAAACCCTCTAAAACTTGAAACTGAAAATATTCTAAATCTGAATAATAATTATCTATGACTTGATACTAAGTTAACAATTTCAACAAGTATTTATAGTGTTTGAAAATTTGTGCTGCAGTGGATCGCTCGATGCAGTTAGTTAGGATCGCCGATACACTCGGTGATCCACCTTTTGGTCGATTTTATCACCTTCTTGCTTTAGCCTTCAGCATCTTTGCGCTTTTAGTCGTTGGGCGATTTAGTACTGCTTCGCGGAACTACTCGGATACACGCGACTGCTCCATTTCATCGCCAACTTGATCTTTCCCTTCAGGGCTCAGCACACTAGAACAAAAGGCGATCTCCAGGCCTATCGATGACTCGCCAACTAGGCTCACCAATCTTCAGGCCTTCATCTCTTCGTTCTTTTCAGCTGCCTTGTTCCTTCCTGCCAAGTAGTGTCCATGCTTTACCTCTAATTCCAAATACCTGAAACTTAAGGGTTTTCATCAGATATTGAGACAAAATATGCATTTGAGGACACTAATTCTATCAAAATATAGCCCTAAATGAGTCCAATTTGCGGATACATCACGCCACCCCAGCCATAGCGCCCCAAGTGGGGCTATGAAGTTTGGGCTATGGGGTACCGCGCCAGCTAGAGCACCCCACCCAGCCCTCTAAAGTTTTAAGGCTGGTGCCCCGCGCCTCTCATAGCGCCAGGGACGCTAGTTCATCCCATTTTCTCCCTTCTCTCTGTACTAGTTCCTTAGCAACGTACCTATGTTTCTTAGTTGAATCCAACACTCTAAGGTACGTCTAAAAATCATGAAATCATCCATAAACATGAGATCATGAACCTTGAACCCATAATTCAATTCAAGGAAAGTAAAGAGTCAGGTTAAGAAGTTAAGAATCAAGTCAAGAGAAGTTCGTTTTCACTTTGTTTTATGACTTAAGTTTTGAGTTAGCTAAGAGTAAGAGTAAAAGTTCATTTCTTCAAAGATTATACAGGAACTGAGTATTCCTAAGAGTTAGAAATGTTTTCACATTTGAGCAAGAAAGGGAACATTAATTCCAAGAGAGATTTTAAGCTAAGTTTGGAGTAATGATCTCAAACCAAAGAAAGAGTTTTGTTTAAAAAAAACACATGAGCTAAGTATATTTTGGGAGTAGTATTGAGCACCGATATGGGATGCGAGTTCATAATAACTTAAGTCTCCATAAACCATGTAGCCATCATGGGTAGTAAAGGATCATACTTTTTAGATGATTCCTTAGTGCTTTTTAGCATAGACTAGTGGATTACTTAGTTAAGGCGTCCGATATAACGGCAAAGTATAGGACAATTCTGGCAGCATGGGTAAGACGTTGTATCACCACTTAGGCTCATAGTAGTGGTCGTCAGTTAGAGAAACTCTCACATAAATTATATTACTTTGTTATATGAGTAAGTTGAGTTGTTATTGCATTTCCATATATTGCATGTGTATTGTTGCTTTATATTGAGTTAAGTTATTCATGAGTTGAGTAAAGCCAATGTAAGTGTTCTTTTCAGATTCTTTTCAAGCTTACGTTATGTCTTAGTATTCACCTCGCAAACTCGTACATTCAAAATACTGACGTCATTTGGCTTGCATCATTTTGTGATGCAGACACAGGTAACCAGGATCATCATCCAGCACCTTGTTGATCCAATTAAGCACTCAGAGTCAGTTCGTGAGCCTCCTTACTATCCGGAGGACTCCTCTTTATCATTTGTTTTAGTAGTTAGTTCATTAGGATGTCGTGGTCTTGTCCCGACATCCCTCTTTGTTTTAGAGGCTTCATAGGCAGGCAGGCACACAGTTAGTTCTGAGTCCTTTAACTTTGTATTCAGATGTTTTTCTATGAGACTTGAATAGCCATATTGGCTAGTTTGAGGATTTCCTTTAAAGACATTTTAAGTATTTCATAAGTTCCTTATTTGAGGTATTTCTGATGTTTAAGTCTTTCGCTGAATAAGTATTCTAGGCCAAGGGTTCGCTCGGGGCCAGCAATGGTTCTCGAGTGCCAAACCCGCCTAGGGTGTAGGCTCGGAGAGTGACAAACTTGGTATCAGAGTATAGAGTTCAAGAGTCCTAGGAGTCTGTGGAGTCGTGTCAGTAGAGTCCTAGTTATCGGTGTGAAGCGCGCCATATCTATAATTAGGAGGTTGTGACACTTAGGAAAATATTCTCACTTCTTTCATACTCATTTCATGCGATAGAGTTCATCTCTATAAAGTCTCTTTCTAATTCGTGCTTGCACATGTTTTTCAGTTAATCATGCCTCCACGAAGAGCTGTCCGAGGTTGTCTAGCTAGGAGGAACATTCAGGATCAAGGGGTACCTAATGCACCTAAAGTGCAACCCCAAGGAGAAGTTACAAATGTTGAGTTCAGGGAAGCGATCAGGACGTTAAGCCAAGTTGTGACCAACCAAGTTGGGCAACAGAGAGAGAATAGACAGGAAGTGGCTGATACTTTGAGGATCCAAGAGTTCTTGAGGATGAATCCTCCAAGTTTCACTGGTTCAAGCACTACTGAGGATCCAGAGAACTTTATTGAGGAACTGCAAAAAGGTATTTGAAGTTATGCATGTTGTGGATGCTGAGTGGGTAGAACTAGCTACATATCAACTGAAGAATGTTACTAGGACTTGGTTTTACTAGTGGAAGAAGGGTAGAGCTGAGGGAGCACCACCTGCGAGTTGGGCTTGTTTTGAGGAGGCCTTCTTGGAGTGTTTCTTTCCCTGAGAACTGAGAGAGGTTAAGGTATGAGAGTTTCTCACCCTTAAGAAAGATTCACTAAGTGTTCATGAGTATGGTTTAAATTTCACCCAACTTTCCAGATATGCTATGGAGATGGTTGCGGATATGAGAAGCATGATGAGTCTTTTTGTTGTTGGGTTGTCCCGTCTGTCCAGCAAAGAGGGCTGGGCAGCTATGCTAATTGGAGACATGGATATAGTAAGGTTGATGGTCTATGTGTAGCAGGTTGAAGAGGAGAAGCTTAGGGATAGGGAGGAATTCAGAAATAAGAAGGCGAAGACGTCAGGGAATGAGTCCGAGCAGCAAAGGAATAATGTGAACCGGTCTTCTTTCCAACAAAAGCAAAAGGGACCTGCTCCATCATCTGCTAGTGCACCTGCACCCAAAAACAAAGGTGAGTACAATTTTCAGAATTCACAGCATTTCAGAGCTAGACCTGCACGATCTCAGGGTAGTGTGGCACAAGGAGGTAACTGGGCTCTTGTGCTAAGTGTGGTAGAACCCACCCAGGTAAATGTCGCAATATTTCCACAGGTTGTTACAATTGTGGACAAGAGGGTCACTTCATGAAAGAGTGCCCTAAGAACCGGCAAGGTAATTAGAATCAGGGCAATAGAGCCCAATCTTCATCAGTTGCTCCACCAGAGCAAACCGCCTTTATGTGATCACTAGTCGTTAAGAGCAAGAGAATTCTCCAAATGTTGTCACTGGTATGATCAAAGTTTTTACTCTCGATGTTTATGCTTTGCTAGACCCATGAGCAAGTTTATCTTTTGTAACCCCTTATGTTGCAAATAATTTTGATGTTCTTCCTGAGAAACTCTGTGATCCCTTTTGTGTTTCTACACCTGTTCGGGAGTCTATTCTAGCTGAGCGTGTATATCGTGATTGTGTTATTTCCATCAATCATAAGGACACCATGACTGATTTAGTCAAATTAGACATGGTAGATTTTGACGTCATTCTTGGTATGGACTGGCTTCATGCTTGTTATGGCTTAGTTGATTGTAGAACTCGACTTGTCAAGTTTCAGTTTCCAAATGAGCCAGTCTTAGAATGGAAAAGTAGTTCAGCCTTGCCTAAGGGTCATTTTATTTCGTACCTTAAGGCAAGAAAGTTAGTTTCCAAGGGGTGTGTCTATCACTTAGTCCGAGTTAATGACTCTAGTATTGAGATACCTCTTATTCAGTCAGTTTCAGTAGTAAAAGAGTTTCCAGAAGTCTTCCCAGATGATCTTCCCGGAGTCCCTCCTGAGAGAGAAATAGACTTCGGTATATATGTTGTTCCAGACACTCGTCCTATATCTATTCCGCCATATAGAATGGCACCAGCAGAGTTGAAAGACCTTAAAGAACAATTGAAAGATCTCCTAGATAAAGGTTTCATTCGACCAAGTATCTCACCTTAGGGAGCTCCGGTCTTATTTGTGAGGAAGAAGAATGGTTCCCTTAGAATGTGAATAGATTATCGCCAGTTGAACAAGGTTACCATCAAGAATAAGTATCCTCTTCCGAGAATTGATGATCTTTTTTATCAGCTTCAGGGTGCTACTTGTTTCTCTAAGATAGACCTCAGATCAGGCTACCATCAGTTAAGAGTAAGGGAATGTGATATTCCAAAGACAACATTCAGGACTTGTTATGGTCATTATGAGTTCCTAGTTATGTCCTTTGGTTTGACCAATGTGCCTGCATCATTCATGGACCTTATGAATAGAGTATTCAAGCCTTATTTAGATTTGTTTGTTATCGTATTCATTGATGACATACTAATCTATTCGAGGAATAAGTAAGATCATGCTAGCCATCTTAGAATAGTTCTCCAAACACTAAAGGATAGAGAGTTGTATGCTAAGTTTTTGAAATGTGAGTATTGGCTTGAGTCTGTGGCATTTTTAGGCCACATTGTTTCCGATGATGGAATTAAAGTAGATACTCAGAAAATAGAGGTAGTGTAGAATTGGCCTAGATCCACATCTCCAACTGATATTAGGAGTTTCTTGGGGTTGGCTGGATATTATAGAAGGTTTGTAGAGAGGTTCTCATCTATTTCATCCCCTTTGACCAAGTTGACTTAGAAAACAATAAAGTTTCAATGGTCTGAAGCTTGTGAGAAAAGCTTTCAGGAATTGAAAAAGAAGTTGACTATTGCCCTAGTATTGACCTTACCAGAAGGTACGCAAGGCTTTGTTGTATATTGTGATGCATCTAGAGTTGGTTTGGGTTGTATGTTAATGTTGAGTGACAAAGTTATAGCTTATGCCTCCAGGCAGTTGAAAGTTCATGAGAGGAACTACCCAACCCATGATCTAGAGTTGGTTGCCATAGTTTTTGCTTTGAAAATATGGCATCATAATCTTTATGGTGTGCATGTGAATGTAATCATCGATCACAAGAGCCTTCAGTATGTGTTTACTTAGAAAGAGCTTAATCTCAAACAAAGGAGGTGGTTGGAATTACTCAAGGATTATGATATGAGTATTCTTTATCACCCAGGTAAGGCTAATGTTGTTGTTGATGCCTTGAGCAGGTTGTCTATGGGTAGTACCGCCCATTTTGAAGAAGATAAGAAAGAGTTAGCAAGAGATGTGCATAGACTTGCATGATTAGGAGTTCGACTAATGGATTCCACAGAAAGAGGGTAGTGGTGATGAATGAGGCTGAATATTCGTTAGTGTCAAAAGTGAAAGAAAAGCAGGATCAAGAACCTATTTTGCTTGAATTGAAGGCAAATGTTCATAAGCAAAAAGTATTAGGTTTTGAACAAGGGAGAGATGGCGTATTGAGGTATCAAGGTAGATTGTGTGTACCAAGGGTGGATGAACTCCAAGAGAGGATCATGGAGGAAGATCATAGCTCCAGATATTCCATTCATCCGGGTTCCACAAAGATGTATCGTGACTTGAAAGAAGTTTATTGGTGGAGTAGTATGAAGAAGAACATTGCAGAGTTTGTTGCTAAGTGTCCAAATTGCCAACAAGTTAAAGTAGAGCACGGCCGACCAACCTTGATCTTCTGAGAAGGGTTCGAGTGTGAGCATATATGTCGGGACCCGAAAGATGGTGAACTATGCCTGAGTGGGGCGAAGCCAGAACAAAGGCCCTGTGGTTTGGCTCAAAATATAGAACTTTCGGAATGGAAGTGGGAGATGATTAATTGGACTTCATCACAGGTTTACCAAGGTCTCGCAGGCAGCATGATTCGATTTGGGTGATTGTTGATAGAATGACAAAATCAGCCCACTTTTTGCCAGTAAAGACTACCCATTCAGCAGAAGATTATGCTAAGTTGTATATTCAAGAGGTGGTAATATTTCATGGGGTTTCGGTCTCCATTATTTCAGACAGAGGTGCGCAATTTAATGCATAGTTTTGGAAGTCATTCTATAAAGGCTTAGGTTCAAAGGTTCACTTAAGTACTGCCTTTTATCCTCAAACATATGGGCAAGCAGAGCGTAAAATTCAGTCCTTAAAGGATATGTTGAGGGCGTGCGTGATTGATTTCAAAGGTAATTGGGATGATCGCCTACCTCTTATCAAATTTGCTTACAACAATAGTTACCACTCTTGCATCCAAAGGGCTCCTTATGAAGCTCTTTATGAGAGAAGATGCAGATCTCCTATTGGATGGTTTGAAGTTGGTGAAGATGGGCTGATAGGACTAGACTTATTCCATCAAGCTATGGAGAAGGTGAAAGTAATTCAAGAGAGGTTGAAATCAGCACAGAGTCGTAAGAAATCTTACACTGATGTTAGGAGAAGGGAGTTAGAGTTTGAAGTAGATGATTGGGTATATTTGAAAGTTTCACCCATGAAGGGTGTTATGAGATTTGGTAAGAAGGGGAAGCTTAGTCCTCGATATATTGGCCCTTACAGAATATCCAAGAGGGTTGGTAATGTAGCTTATGAGTTGGAGCTACCACAAGAGTTAGCAGCGGTTCATTCGGTATTTCACATCTCCATGTTGAAGAAGTGCATGGGCAATCCTTCAATGATCATACCAACTGAAGATATTGGGATCAAGGATAGCTTATCTTATGGGGAGATTATTGATCAGATTCTAGATCGCCAAGCTCGCAAGTTGAGAACAAATGAGGTAGCATCAGTCAAAGTTCTTTGGAGGAACCAATTGGCTAAGGAAGATATGAAGAAGAGATATCCACATCTTTTTGAACCCAGAGAAATTCCAAATCAAGGTACTAGTTCTCTTCTTAGTACTCTTTAATTTATAAGTTGGCATGTTGTATTTGCATTGCTTGTTGGGTGTTTGAGCAAAATGTTAGATGTTACACCCTTAGCCTAGTAAGAGTAATCTCATTCGAGGATGAATGCTCCCAAGGGGGAGATATTGTAACACCTCGCCATTTGAAAGAGCTAGAATTGGAAATAGTCATTTTAGGAAAGAATAAAAAATCTGGAAATTTGTTTAAGTTATGGTAAGTTTGAGTTTTGGGTCAACTTCAAATGACCATAACTCATAGATCAGGATGATTTAGGTGTTCTTCCAGATACCGTAGGAAATATCTTGGAATTATCTTTCCAACGCCAGCGAGTTTACGCGATTCCGAGTTCGTATGAGTGAGATATGCCCATTTGAAGTTGGGATGTTCAAATAAGGAAAGTCTAATCCAGATTTTAAAAGGGCATTATGGTCTTTTCCATACCCTATTATTTTAATTTTGTTTTTTGGTAATTAGTTGGGGTCTAAACTGAACTTGGTCAGTTTACACTTTCAGAAAAGAGTTAGGGTTTTGAAAGAAGAGAAAAGAAGAGGAGAAAAGAGGAGAAGAAGCAAGGATTCGTCGATTTCTTGGAGAATTGCGTGTGGATTTCGCCAAGGGTTGATCCCTACGAGGTATGTGAGATCACATAATGTTGGGTTAGTTCACCCACACACAATCATGATTCAATTCAGCGAAGTATATTGATTTGAAAGTAAATCCTATGAGTTCTTGATGTAAATTCGTTTAAATTCTTGTGGGTTTGTGTTGTTGGAGTTTCTTGAGTTTGATTCATGATTTTAGGTGTATTTTCGATTAGAATCTTGTATATATTGAGGGTATAATCGATTTTAAGTATTTGGGGAAAGAACTATGTTGATATATGGGGTTTACAGTTGAAAAACGAAGGAGAAAAGTCGGAGTGCATCTGGGTAGGGGCCTGGGGCGCCGCACCAGCCATAGCTCCCCAAGTGGGGCTCTGAAGCTTGGGCTCTGGGGCGCCACGCCATCCAGAGCTCCCCACCCCATCCCTCTGAAGTTTTTAGGCTGGCGTCCCACGCCTCTCAGAGCGCCAGGGACGCCAATTCATCCCATTTTCCCCCCTTCTTTCCGTACTAGTTCCTTAGCAACGTACCTATGTTTCTTAGTTGATTCCAACACTCTAAGGTATATATAAACATCATGAAATCATCCATAAACATGAGATCATGAACCTTGAACCCATAATTCATTTCAAGGAAAGTTAAGAGTCAAGTTAAGAAGTTAAGAATCAAGTTAAGAGAAGTTCATAAAGTCTTTCAAAAGTCTTTTACAAACATTTTAACTTTGTTTTAAGACTTAAGTTTTGAGTTCACTAACAGTAAGAGTAAAAGTTCATTTCTTCAAAGATTATACGGAACTAAGTATTCCCAAGAGTTAGAAATGTTTTCACATTTGAGCAAGAAAGGGAACATCGATTCCAAGAGAGCTTTTAAGCTAAGTTTTGAGTAATTATCTCAAACCAAAGAAAGAGTTTTATTTTAAAAAACACATGAGCTAAGTATATTTGGGGAGTAATATTGAGCACCGATATGGGGACGCAAGTTCATAATAACTCAAGTCTCCATAAACCATGTAGCCATCATGGGTAGTAAATGATCATACTTTTTAGATGATTCCTTAGTGCTTTTTTAGCATAGACTAGTGGATCCACTTAGTTAAGGCATCTTATATGACGGCAAAGTATAGGACAGTTCTGGCAGCATGGGAAAGACGATGTATCACCACTTAGGCTCATAGTGGTGGTTGTCGGTTAGAGAAACTCCCACGGAAATTGTATTACTTTGTTATATGAGTAAGTTGAGTTGTTATTGTATTTCTTTAACAAACTGAGTTGCTTTCTACTGTTTTAAAAGCTTTCCATACATGTGTATTGTTGCTTTATATTGAGTTAAGTTATCATGAGTTGAGTAAAGCCAAGGTAAGTGTTCCTTTCAGATTCTTTTCAAGCTTACGTTATGTTTTAGTATTCCCCTCGCATACTCGTACATTCAATGTACTGACGTCATTTGGCCTACATCATTTTGTGATGCAGACATCATCCAACGCCTCGTTGATCCAGTTGAGCTCTCAGAGTCAGTTGGTGAGCCTCCTTGCTATCCGGAGGACTCCTCTTTATCATTTGTTTTAGTATTTAGTACATTAGGATGTTGTGGGTCTTGTCCCGACATCCCTCTTTGTTTTAGAGGCTTCATAGACAGTCAACCAGATAGTTATGAGTCCTTTAACTTTGTATTCAGATGTTTTGCTATGAGACATGAATAGCCATATTGGCTAGTTTGAAGATTTCCTTTAAAGACATTTTAAGTATTTCATAATGTCACGACCCAAGCCTAGGGCCTAGACGTGACCGGCGAATGGGGAACCCGAAGGAACCCCAAACAAGCCTCATAGCATATCATTACACATCCTTGGTCGCGGAAGCAATTAAAATGACCATAAGCGATAAGCATAATCAAG
>JAJOOR010020254.1:0-28304 GCA_036250505.1 Solanum acaule | reverse complement strand
AAGCTTCTTCATATTCATTTTAAATCGTCGGATGTTACACAATTAAAACGACATTACAAAAAAAACCCCTCATAGAACCTCATTATAAAGTCAACACAAAGTCATAGGCTCTTGCTTAACCTATCATTTTTCCGAGTCGTTACAACCACGAGCCGTGAAGTGTCTCATGAATGGGTGCCTTGGCTTGGCACCAAACTTGGGCATAATGCCTTTCTACCACGGGTGGCACCATGGATCGTGGTGGCCACCATGGGTCGTGACGACCCTCATGGTCTAGGGAGGTAGTAGCTAGAACTAGTTTTACGTAGCCTAGGTTTCCAAAATTATGGCCTACACCCAAAACCCTTAGCCCTTGCCCTTAACTCTTGGCGTTAACCCCCACGTTTAGGCTCTAGTTTAACCTATCATATTCCGGGTCATTACACTTAGTTTGAGCGAAACTGCAAACCTAAGGTTGGATCAGATCAATGAGATGGATGAATTCTGTCTGAGGGCCTATGAGAGGTCCGCACTGTATAAGTAGAGGATGAAGCTTTATCATGACAAGCATATTAAGAAAATAAGCTTCAATCCTGGTGACTTGGTGTTACTTTTCAACTCCAGACTTCGTTTGCTTTCGGGAAAGTTGAGATCCAAATGGTCTTAACCTTTTAAGGTAACGCAGGTGTTTTAGTCGGGTGCTATTGAGCTGGAAAATGATAAGGGCGAGAGGTTCAAAGCCAATGGCCAACGAATCAAGGCATATTTGGGTGTTCTAGAGGATGTGAAAATTGTGGAAGAATGCAAACTTGATGAAATCTGAGTAATCAAGTAAACTGCGTCGTGCCGCGACGTTAAATTGTGCGCTTATTGGGAGGCAACCCATGATGTAATTGTAGGAGGTATTTTCCTTTTTCTTTGTTTTTATAGTCACTGGGTATTGATGTGTGCAGGAGAGAATGGGTAAAAAAATTGCAAAACTCGGTGCAAACTACTCTTCACGGGCAGTCTCACGGACCATGGTGGCCTTCACGGGCAACTTCACGGTCCGTCACAACAACCTACAAGATATTGAGGCTACTGGAATTTTCCATAAAAAGGTTCACGAAATGGCTCACGGTCCGTCGTAGTTTGTACGGACCGTCTAGCCTCTCGTGAACCTCAGGTGAGCACTTTAGTTCAAAGTCAGGTTCACAGATATTATCACGGACTGTGATGCCCTTCACGAGAAACTTCACGGTCCATCATTCACAACCAGTAGTAACAGTGAACCGAACCGACCCGTGCTTAGACCAAAGTTGAAATTAAACGTATATGTGTTTCCTAAGTGCCAAAGGTCGGCTTTTTCTCTCTTTTCTTATTCCTATAACGGTTCTTCAAGAGTTAAAAATGGTTCCTATCATCCATTAATCTGTAGTTCATCCAAGAATCAAATCCCTAAATCTACGTTGTCAAGAACTTCAAGACAAAACCACTGAGTCTTCTTCTTGAGTAATATTTTCTTCTAAGTCCAAGTAAGCTTTCTTTTTACCTTGTTATTACTTTGATCTTATCTAAAACAAGTTAGAGTTGCTTAGATTTAATCGAAATTAGCATGATTATGTGTCGAGTTACCTTGATTGGTACTGATTTGTTGTGGGTTAAGTTGAATTAGGTATTGTTTATTTTTCTTGTATGTGGGTATGGTCATATTAGGTCGTAATTGTGTGCTAACCGTGTTTGTCTAAATTGGTTGTGATCTGATGTGTTAGTTGAATGTATTTAGAAAACTGGTGATGTGTGGATATGTGTGGGTGTGATCCTGTGTAAAAATGGGAGTTTTGTGCTGTGAAGTTGTAATATAGATTATGTGGGGAAGAAGATGTCTAAAGAACTGCACGAGGGGTTTAACAGGCTGTGGTACCTACCACGGCCCGTGACAACTCCCATAGAGTTTACTTGGGTGTAAGAATTTTATTTTTCTGTAATTTTATTTCTATCATTTTTTATTCCGTGGCCCTTCCCAATGATAGATTGGGTGACGGCATTCTTAAGGCAAGGCGTCACGAGGTAATTAGACAGGGGAAGTCTGAGTACCCGATAGTGTGTCATGTTATTAAGTTTTGTACTAATTAGTATTGTGTTTCTGAGGTACTATGCCTCTCCAAAGAAAGAACGCAACCAAACCTGCCCGCCTCCCCACTGCTTCTCAATCAGAAGGTCATGACGACTCCGAGGCTAGTAGTTCCGAGATGCAAATAAATGTCACACCTAAAGATCACTCACCTCGGGCTACTAGAGCACAAACAAAGAGAGCGATTCTCCAGGACACTCCTCCCCAGTCTGAAGAGGGCGGTAGTCATTCCAGTAGCAGTAAAGAATCGGGTAGTGAATCTAATGTTGGTTTAAGTAGCCAGTATGCTGGTAATTCGAGGGGCATTGCAGAGTCTGAAAGCGGCTCTCAGGAAGATGCAAACACCTCTCCACCTGCGGCAAATACAGAAGCTAAAAGTGGAGTACAAGAGGAGGCAGCTACTATAGAGAAGGATGTAGAAATCACCGATGATGATACCATGGTGATGTATGTGAACATTCATGAACCTGATCCTGCAGTGAGACCATAACTGATTGCATGTTACCGCTCCATGTGGACTGTGAACCAGTCCGAAGAATTCTTCAACAAGGGTATTGTGACCAAGAATGACAGTTTCAAGAAGTGCGCAATCATGCTTGAGACTAGAGTGGTGGTAGCTGATATCAAGGCGTTCCCTGATATTTATCGGACATTTCAGTTCCATCAATTCGACTGGATGGACAATGCACCTGGAGAATACTCCAGCCACCTAGCCAGAGAGTTTTATTCATCTTATGCAGCTAGACTGACGAACTTTTCTGCAGAAATAGAGACTACGAAACGTGGACAGAGAGACATTGCCATTACCTGGGGTCCACTCAACTTAATCATAGTTCGGGGTAAATCGATAGACATCTCTGAGGCCACTATTTACAGGATGTTGCATGGCCCAAAATACACTGCATCAACTTCAGTTGGCCTTTTTGAAGGCAAACATCATGAGGTCACCAGTGATACTACGATGAAGGATCAGAATTCTCGAGAGAGGGTTTTGCGATGGATTGCAAAGCAAATTGTTGTAGATGGGGAGAATGCAGGTTGGGTCACAACAACTCCAACACTCATTACTAAAGCTTCATTATCTTTTTCGACAAAGGTTTGGTGGGCTATCGTTCGGGCACAATTACGATCGACAGCTAATGATAACACTTTGTCCCCTTCCCTGGCTTCGTTGGTAGCGTGTCTTATGGTTGGTTACCTGGTAAATGTGGGGCAGATTATAGCGACCGAGATGAGAGACAGGGCACTAAATGAGAGAGCCGGACTTCCATTTCCCTGTCTGATAGGGAAATTATGTAGACAAGAGAACATTCCTCCGAACAGGCTGGTTAACAAATAGGGTGAAGCATTCAGACTCACCCAAGTTTCTAAAATAAAAGATGTCGCGAACCATCTTTTTGGTGCAAAATCTGCAGTTGTCGGTACCTTGGTTGTTGTCCCTCACATACCAATTGACATCCCACATGCAGATAGAGGTCCAGAACATGGAGAGTCATCATAGCCTTTCACAGAGGCACCACCACCTCCAGCTTCAACCTCCCATACTCCAGGTACCTTTGTCACTATCCTATGCCCTTTCTTGAGAAATTGGTTGCAGATCAGTGCCAAACCAGGACATGGGTAGACCAAATTGTAATATGGATGCCTCAGCTAATCGAGACAAAGGTGTTAGCTGCGAAAAAAGATATCAAAGATGAGATACGGAAGGAGCTGGCTGTCTTAAAAGACAAAATGGATGGTTTGGAGAACCTTGTTCAAGATCGATGTCAGGCCGCCTGTTCAGTAGATACTGAAGAGTTCAAATCACAATTGGCCGAGATGAGAACTAAGGTTGCTAAACTCGCTGAAAATCCAGTACAAGTACCCACTTCGATTATGCTAGGTCCTTTAATGCAAATGCTAAATCAGGCACCCTCTACTCAATCAATTGATGATCTTTGGGCTGAACTACCCAAGAGGAAGTCGGGAAAAAGGAAACACAAAGCTGGAGAATCTAATGAAGAGTTGTCTGCTGACCTGTCTAAAGAGGAAAGACGGCAACACAAAAAAGATCACAGGGCAACAAGGAGGGAAGCTCGAGAAAAAGAATTCATTGAGCAACAATGGAGAGATGTAGTGTTAGCTAGAGCTTCTGGTAGCGGAGCACCTGCCCCGGTGAGTGGTAGCCAACTTGATCATGTGCTGAGTTCTGAGAGTGCACCCGATGAAAAGGGTGTCGATGCTGAGACGACTACCAGCACCTAGAGCGCCGTAGGTATGACCCCTCCTCACAGCCCTGTTTTGTTTTCTTTATTGACTTTGAGGGAAAAGTCTTTTTTTTGGGGAGGGGATGGTAAGCAGCCTGCCATTCTAAGTTGTTAGAATGAATGGAGGTTAACTCTATGTTACTGGGAAAACTAGTCTTCTGTGTGTGTTTGCATGTTGAGTTGTGCAGCAGCTATTCTATGTGTCATGATTACCTTGATCTGAAGTTTGACTGTTAGAATCTTTAGATGACATCTTAGATATTTACATGTTGAGCATTGCTAGCCTGCTCAATAAATTAGTGAACCAAGAAACTGGATAGTGTAGTCCTGTGTCATGGTGTGTGTGTGTATTGTTTGAAGTCTAACACTAGGAGCAGAAACTAGAACTTGCTCAAGTAGTCTTGCTTAAGTCTGATAATAACCGGATAGGAAAGGATAGTAGGCCATTTTTATAAACCAATAAAAAGCCAAAAATAGAACTACCAAATAAAAAGCTTACCACTTGAACCTGATTTGAGAGTAAAATTCAGTTTTTGTTCTTACCCAGTGAATATTATATCCTTTGGTTTCCGAAGATACGATGTCACAACTCAGGCCAAAAGCCGAAGTTGAGGGTGATTGCAATCCGAGCAGAAAGAAGAAGTGCAAAAGAAGGTTCAACCAGTGAGCTGAGTGCTTATAAAAATTGCATATGAAAAAAAGTGTAAAGAAAAGAAAAGAAAAAGAAAAAGAAAATAATGGCTGCTGAGATGTGCTGGAATGAAGTAAAAGAGGGAATCGCTCAGAAAAGAGTTGTGTGCAAATGAAACTTTGGAAAACCAAGGGACTAGTCACTCACAAACCCAAATATCCATTCCCTAGCCTGAGACCATGTTACAAGCCAATAAAGTCCTACAGTGATCCTATTCCAGGTGTTTGAAATGTGGAGCGTAGAAAGCAAGGGCAAGCCTATGGTAGTTTGTTGCTAGTGTTAGAAGTTCTTTGAGAGTATGAGCATAGTACTTAGTCCCAATTAACATGAGTGAGGGACTTCTTTGGTGGGAGGACACAGTGATTGCATTTGAGAGTAGATTGTGTTAGCTAATAATTCACAGGGGATAAGCATGATTGACTGTAGGTAATGAGATGTCATAGATTGATCCTTGCATGTTAGATTCATGGTTTTGGATACATATTGTGTTTGAGATGGCTGCTGCATAGTTTCAAAAGTGTTTGAATAATTTGAGGGCTGAATGTATTGAGTTTCTCATCACTTGAGGACAAGTAATGGTTCTAAGTTTTAAGGGTGTTGATGTGCCGCGAAATCTTGGCACAATTGATGCTTGAAAACTAAGGATTAATACATGAATCACGTGTATTTATGTAGATATAATGTGCTTGGTAGTGTTTGTACAGGTGAAACAAATGGAAGTGAAAGAAGATAGAAAAGATGAAAATTTAGTGAAATTGGAAGTGAAGACCACGGACGACTTCACGAGCCGTGATCCTCCCAACGGCCTATGGTGCATGTCGTGGTGTTGAGACAGTGAAGGAGATTTTTAAAGTTGAAGAGAGAAGTTACCAAGTTAATACCACGGATGACTTCACGAGTCGTGATCCTCACAACGGCCCGTGGTGCATGTCGCGGTAATGAACCAGTGAAAGCGCAAAGAAAAGTTGCAAATTGTTCATGGCCAAGTTAAGACCAGGGGCACCTATATGGGCCGTGGTCGTCATCACGATCCATAGTGTTGATCGTGAAGTGGATCCAGTATTTAAGTGGTGAGAAGTTGAAATGCAGTTTCGACCAAGTGAAGACCATGGGAGGCATCATGGACTGTGGTCCTCATTACGGTCCATTGTGGTGATCATGAAGACTTTCCAGTGTCAAGTATTGAAGACCCACTTTAGGGGAGTTCCAAGGGAAAACTACGGAGAGTTTCACGGACCGTGAAGCCCTTGACATTAGAGTAAAATGCCATAGTGAAATCATTTCTGTAAAAATTTCTTTGTGGGATAGACCTCAACTCACGTTGAGTTCTGTAAATTGACTTCGACCGTTTATATCTCTTAATTGAGGTGTAAGTTTGGACGTATCAACTATTTGCCTTAAGAATGCCGTCACCCAATCTATCATTGGGAAGGGCCACAGAATCAAAAGATGTAATAGGCATAAAAGTACAAAAGTAAACTTTATAAAATGAAAGTAAACTGTACGGGAGCTCACATGGGCCGTGGTAGGTACCATGGTCCGTAAAACCTCTCGTGGATTTATTACAGAATTAGTGTGCAATAGTGGGTTGACCAAGTATTATTCATGGACGGTTGCACGGCCAGTGGAGTGAACCACGGTCCGTGATAATGCTCGTGAACCTATCTACTGGGTCGATGGAATTCAAGTGTGGTCCACGAGTGGTTTCACGGCTCATGGTGGATTCCACGGTCTGTGAAGCCTCTCGTGATCTTACACTTGACCATTTATGAAATCATTTTCTCCCCCAACTTCACTATAATACAGGTTGACAGCCATAAACCCCCATTCTTTTAGCACAAGAGAACGATATGATTACGACTTCACTGATATTCATCAAGCAAAACTGCAAATAAACGTGATACTCATCCAACATACACATACCCACACATCAACACCATTTCTACATAAATTCAACTACCCCTCATGAGATCACAACCAATTTAGACCAAACCAGATAAAACTCACAACAATTCATCAAACTCTCTTAAGTGGATATCATCAAAGAATCAGTTCTCACACAATCATGATCAATTTCGATCACATAGAAGCATTTCTAACTTGTTGATAGATAAAATTTAACATATAACGAGTGAATTAGACAACTTACTTCGAATGAGATCATAATTTGGTTCGCCTACACAGAGAAATAATAAACCACACTTCGATGCCTGGACATTAGAACTAGGGCTTCGATTTTTCGAAGAATTTCAAACTTATGGATGATGGAAACCTAGTAATGCTTGTGATAACTATTATGGAAGAGAGAATGGGAAGAAAAAAATGACCTTTGGCGCTTTAAGGACTTAAAATACGTTTCTTTTAATTTTGGTGTCAGCGGGGGTCGGGTCGAGTATTGGTACTATTGGGTTGTGGACGACGGACCGTAAAAGTGCCCGTGAAGGTCACCACGGTCCGTATAGTGGTCCGTGGAAATGTCTTGAGACAAAATACTTACTTGTGGTTCACGAGAGGCAAGATGGTTCGTACAAATCTTGACGTACCATGAACCTTTTTCTTGCAATTTCTAGTAGCTCCCTTAGGTTGGTGCTGAGATTGACGGGCAATGAAGTTGCCCGTGAAGGACACTACGGCCCGTGAGGCTACTCGTGAAGAGCTATCTGCACTCAGTTTCTGCAATTCTTAACCCCAGTTTCTCTTGCACACAGTGACTCTATAAAAACAAAGAATCATGATAAACTGAACCTACCTATTACAATTAACATCTGGGTTGCCTCCCAAGCAGCGCACAATTTAACATCACGGCGTGCAGGTTTCTTGATTACTCAGACTTCATCAAGTTTACATTCCTCTACAATTTTCACTTCTTCAGGAACACCCAAGTATGCCTTGATTCGCTAACCATTGGCCTTGAACCTCTCACCCTTGTCATTCTCAAGCTCAATAGCACCCGATTGGAACACCTGAGTTACCTTAAAAGGCCCAGACCATTTGGATCTTAGCTTCCCAGGAAATAGACGAAGTCTAGAATTGAAAAGTAACACCAAATCACCAGGAGTGAAGGTTCTCTTCTCAATATACTTATCATGATATAGTTTCATCCTCTCTTTGTACAGTGCGGACCTCTCATATGCTCTCAAATGAAACTCATCCATCACATTAATCTGATCCAGCCTTAGGTTTGCAGCTTCACTCCAACTAAGGTTCATTTTCTTCAAAGCCCAGAGTGTTTTATGCTCAAGCTCAACCGGCAAATGACATGCCTTTCCAAACACTAACTGATATGGAGACATACCAATAGGCATCTTGAAAGCTGTTTGATATGCCCATAGAGCATCATCTAACTTTCGTGCCCAATCTGTCCTGTTGGCATTCACTGTTTTAGACAAAATCGCCTTAATATCTCTATTGGACCTTGTGTTGTTTAACCCCATATTTGGCCAGAAGCGCACTGAATACCTTGTTGCAGAAATGAGAACCGCCATCACTGGTGATAGCTCTGGGTGTGCCAAACCTTGAGATGATATTCTGCTTCACAAAACCAGCAACACTATTGCCATCATTTTCAGGCAAAGCGACTGCGTCGACCCATTTGGACACATAGTCCACTGCCACCAATATGTACTTCTGCCCATATGAGCTCACAAATGGGCCCATGAAATCAACTCCTGTCAGTACCCAACCCATCGGACCGTGTGGGAACCCACTCTAACACCTAAGTAGGAGAACCCTCATATCCCAATAGTCAACCAAGCGGAAAAATTTAAATAAAACAGATGTAATTATAATAACACGATTTTATAATTAATACCCTTTTTAAATAAATTCTAGTTAAGACTTGTAAAGTAATTAACAACCCCAAGGACCTAGTCTAAATAGGTACAAGAGCTACTAAAAGTACAACTGGACAAGATAAATAAAAGACACAACTCCCTCCATGCGAAAGGAAAAATAGAAGCTGCTGGAGATTTTTCTTCGTCTTCACCTAATGAAATGTCACCAATCCTGCATCCAGACTATGTCAAAAGATATAGCAAGAGTAGTATCAGTACAAAACACATATACTAGTAAGCATCATCGGTCAACCCGACGCCCACCTCATAACATAAGAAACCAACTAGTAAGATCATGAAATAAACCACTCGCTTCTCCACCTTCACCCCTTTCATTGAAATACCTCAAATCATCCTAGCATTCTAAGTACTAACCCCTTTTTAATCAACCCGCTTACCGGATTCTTGATCATAGCTTAACCATTCTAACACGTAAGAATTTTCCCAAGTACAAACACCACTAAATCAACTAACCGTACACGTCCAACCTTACTTCCTCATCGCATTACCAACCATAGTCACATAATATAATGCTTCAAACTTTCTTAAAACTAACCCAATCTCCTTTCCCCCAAGGTGAAATCCATCCAGCAATTTCCTTCACATACACTATCTCTACTCTCGCCATTACAACCCATGAACAACCAACTATAGATCGTCATAGCATGGGTCCACTAAGTACAATATAACAAACCAATACAATACTTTACTCACAAACGTATATCAAGCATAGACAATATTGTCAACAAGTACACGAACAACGAATAATTCACATTTATATCACATCATTAGTCCTCTCACGGAACCCAAACTCAAATGGTTAGCATGCCGGAACGTGGAAACCGATCCCAAGTTAGTGTGCCGGAACGTGGCAATCGATCCCATGTTTATGCCAGAACTTGGAAATCCAATCCCATATTATGACGGAATGTGGCAATCCGATCCAAGTTAGTTATGCCGGAACGTGGCAATCCGATCCCATTTACACACCACAATACATTATCAAGATCATACATTTAAGTCATGAATTCATGCCAATGATATTCATCTATCTCATTTACAACAAGTGTGACCAACCTTGCAACATTCATACATATACAAGCATCATAATGAAACAAGAACAAGCATACATCGCACAAACATAGACTCACAACCATCACCTACGAATTACTCATTAGTCCCCATCACATATATAATAATTGACCATACTCATTATTCTCACTAGGGTTTAATCACAATTCATCATAATTTCTCATTGTCATCACTTCAATTATCGGATGTAGCATACATTCATAAATCTAGTTCCACTCTTGATTTCATGCCCTCATTCTTGACCCAATCTTATCCATGATAGCAATTCTAGGTTTTTCTAAAAACTCATCAATTCCTCCTCACAAGGCATAAACCCACATACTTAAAACTCTAAGGATTATTCTTGTAATTCACCCGGTGCACGACGGTCTACACAGAACCCTACCATTGATTTACATATATCATACAGTAAGCACAAATTTAAACCTACTTAATTGTAAAAACCTAGCCTACCTGGGCGCCAAGCAGTTGTATGGAGTTTTTGACTTCAAATCCGATTTTCCGAGCTTCGCGACAGTAGATTTGTCTAATAATCCAAAAGATTTCACCATCCCCGCGCTAGAAATCTCCTTCTCCTTCCTTCCCAAGCTTAGAACAGCTTTTATGAGGTTTCTAGGGTGTTTTACGACTTATTTAGGAATTTTAGGAAGATTGAGAAAATAAGATTCCTCGCAATTCACATTCTGCCTCGTTTATCCCGCTCTGGCGCCAACTTACCCCGCCCTGGCGGTACAGTGGCCCAGATTTTTCTCGAATTCTTCTTTTTCTCAATAACAACGGTTTGGGTCGTTACAATAGATACCAATTTACCCCTTATTCGTCCCCGAATGACTAGTCTATGGAAATCACACGCTTTAGATTCGGGACACCCCCAACTACCGAATTGATCAAACACGAAAACTACGACAAATCGCGACCTTTCAGTTAAATTAACACATGAAAAGGTACTATACTCTAAGACTAGGAGAAACTCTGAAGCAATACGTGGAGATCAAACATGTTCAACCCTACACAGCCTGGCCCGTCGGGGTGATGTTTGAGTATTCAATGACACGTCTTATAGTTCGGGTGTCTACGATCGTGTAATAGTATAATAACCCAACCAAGGGTTGGGATCATCCCAAGGGAGTGGTTTTGAGAATTTATAGAAAAATAAAATTTTGTTCTAACTAGTCGTAGCTAAAAACATTAACGATTAAAAACATTGTAAATTAAATGGGGACACAAAAGTGTCAATTAACAACGAGGGTTTTAACACAAGTAAGTAAAAGTTTGCAATATTAACAAAAAAATCTAACAATGAGAGGGGGATTCTTGGGATATGACTGGAATACGGGTTAATCTAAAGTATTGGGTACATGCTTTCGATAGAAAATTTATAGAGTAATAGTGACTAGGCTAAGCTTTGTGTGGAAATAATTTATCTCTCGAGCAACCTACCCCGTTTCAAATGGGTTCCTCTCAGACACCCACTTGTCGCATGAAGACCAGCCTACGCCTTACCCCACTCACTCTCTTGAACTAAGTGTTAGGATATGGGACTAGGTCTCACCCTCTCGGGCTGAGCCTCATGTCGACCCATTCCTTAGGCCATCAATCTAGTGATCTTGGTTTTGCGACATCTCTCTCGAGTAAGCCGAAAAAACATAAGTGAACTTGTATTTGCAACTACAAATCCATTAGATTCAACAACAACTACTAGACGAAATCACCATTAAACTACATTTAAACTATCAGCGAGCAAGACATAACAATTATCTTAACCCATATTCGCTAAATCACACCCCAAGAATTGGGGTTTTTAGCCACACATCAAGAGATAGAAATTTATACCTAAATGAGCTTGCATTCAAATGGGATATGAAGATATAAGTCTTGTTACAGGCCAAGAATGAAGAATCCAAGAGACCCAAGTCCAAATCCTTGGAGATGAAACCCTCTTCTTCTTCAAGTTTTTCAAACCCTCTCAAACTCAGAGCAAAATTAAAAAGTACTATTCTATATGAAAATTATAATAATTGTTTCACTCTTAAAACTACAACTCTAACTAGTATTTATAGTTTTCACAAATTTGTGCTATAGTGGATCATTCGGTGTCATTAGTCGGAATCGCTGATCAACTCGGCGATTCGCCCTTTGTCTTGCACCAGTCTTTAGCATCATCGTGCTCTGGGTCATTGGGAGACATGGTACTGCTTCGCAAAACTTCTCGGCGATGCACCGACTGCTCCATTTTTCCGCTGACTTGATCCTTTGCTTTAGGGCTCAGCACACTTGAACAAAAAGCGAAGTAAGACCCTTTGGCGACTCACCAAGTGGACTCGGTGATCCTCAGGCCTTCATTTCTTCATTCTTTTCAGCCTTTTCGTTCCTTTATGCGACGTAGTGTCAATGTTTTCCCTCTAACTTTAAATACCTGAAACTTAAGGGTTTTCATTAGGTGTTGAGATTAAAAAAGCATTTGAGGATAGAATTTCTATTAAAATATAGCCCTAAATGAGTCCAATTTGTGGACTCATCACGAGGCGTCAACACTTTCGCTGTGGTGGGACCATTGTGGCGAGAGATCTCCCGCTCTATAGTAAAGGGGGAAAATGGGGAATGGTTTTCTCATTTCCTCCTTTTCTAACTCAAAACTCCCCAAAATTTCTCTCAACCCAATCGCTCGGAACGTCAATCCAAGGTAAACTTCTCATTTCCCACTCTCATTACTTCACTACTTGATTAAACAGCCATTGCATGCTGTTATTTGATTGCTTAGATACGATTTTTGGGGTAATTATTTGAAATTGAACTAGGTTGCTAGATTGCTATAATATACAAAGAATGGTTACTTCCCCAACGTTTACACAACGTCCTGGGCGTAAGGATTTCATAAAAACATTGTTGAATCGGTACAAAAAAGGGTGGGGGAAGTTGAAAGGTCTTCTTGACATAAACTCAAAATTAGGCACTGTTTTGAGGTTATTTTATTGAAATGATTTCTTATTTATGTTCTAGGATAGTTAATATACTCTGATCTACTGGAATTCTGTCGAAAATGAAGATTTTAAGGTGAAATGACGCCATTGTCGCGCTTGGTGTTCGTACCAGATGAAGGTCATTGTGGCGGCCTTCATCCCGCTGTAGCGGCCTTCATCATCCCGCTGTGGTTGGATTTTGGCCGCTGTGGCGGGATGTGTCAGACAAGTGGCCTTACCCTTAACCCAAAATTTTCTCTTTCTTGAATTTTTGTCTTACACTGATGGTCCTATCACATTTTAACATATATTCCACTTATTGCAGGCTTCTAAATGGCAGGACAAAACAACGAACACTTGCTCTTCATTCGGTTCCCTGATGCCGCGAGTCGGGAAAGGCATCATGATTATCACAACACGGGGTTCTGTTGCGAGAGGGGTTTTATTCTGAACAAACTAGAGGAGAAGGCACCTGCCTTTTATGCTCGGTTGGTAGAGTTCGGGTGGATTCCGCTGACTGAAGCTCCCCCAGATGCACGAGCTAACTGGTGCGGGAGGTTCTATGATTTCCTGTCCACCGTTCGCTGGGACGACCCTAGCTCCGCCATCTGCATTTGGGGAGTTGACATCCCCCTGAATGCCACTGCTATTAATGAGGTCCTAGAGGTACTAGGGTGTTTTACGACTTATTTAGTCATTTTATGAAGATGGAGAAAATAATATTCCTCACAATTCACATTCTGCCTCGCTTATCCCGCTCTGGCACCAACTTACCCCGCCCTGGCGGCGGCGCCCCAGTGGCACCTGACCAGCCTTGGCGGGACAGTGGCCCAGATTTTTCTCGAATTCTTGTTTTTCCCAATAACGACTGTTCGGGTCGTTACAACTCCCCACACATCAAACATCTCCACTTCCAAAATAGGTGTCATGGGTAAATCATGGCGCCGAGAGATGACTCCTTGCCACTGGCATACATCACAACTCCTTACTATGTCTATCGCATCCTGATGAATTGTGAGCCAGTAGTACCCACACTGAAGTATCTTGTGGGCTGTCCGAGCACCTCCATGATGACCACCTACCAGAGAGGAGTGAAAGGCTTCTAGAATATGCAACATCTCAGCTTCAAAGATACATTGCTTGATGATGTTATCAGCACACACCATGTAGAGATAAGGTTCATCCCAAAAATACTTACCCACATCATGCAGGAACCTCTTCCTTTGTTGAAATGTCAGCCCCTCAGGCATCAAATCACTAACAAGAAAATTAGCAAAATCAGCAAACCAAGGAATAAGATCAAGAGTTGCAGCCAATACCTACTCATTCGGGAATGCATCATTGATTTCTAGTTTACTAGACAGGTGATTAGCCACCTGGTTCTCACAACCTTTCCTATCATTGACTTCAAAATCAAACTCCTGAAGAAGTAATACCCATCTGATTAACCTTGGCTTGGCATCTTTCTTTGTCATGAGGTACCTCAAAGCTGCATGATCCGTATGGACTATCACTCTAGTACCCAACAAGTAAGCTCTGAATTTCTCGAAAGCATACACCACAGCCAGTAGTTTCTGTTCAGTAACTGTGTAATTTTGTTGTGCTCCATTTAGTGACTTACTAGCATAGTAAATCGAATGGAACATCTTGTTCCGCTTCTGCCCCAATACAACTACTAAAGCAGTACCACTAGCATCACACATTACCTCAAATGGCTCAGCCCAATCTGGGCCAATGATCACTGGGGCAGAAATTAGCTTCTCCTTCAGGCATTCAAAGGCTCTAAGACATGCCTCATCAAAAATGAATTCCACCTCCTTCTCTAAAAGCTTGCACATGGGGTGTGCAATTTTCGAGAAATCCTTGATGAAGCGCCTATAAAATTTGGCATGTCCTAAGAAATTTTGAACACCCTTCACACAAATAGTTGGAGGCAACATTTCAATCACTTCAATTTTGGCCTTGTCGACCTCTATCCCTTTT
Organism: Solanum acaule; assembly: GCA_036250505.1. Lineage (NCBI taxonomy): Eukaryota > Viridiplantae > Streptophyta > Magnoliopsida > Solanales > Solanaceae > Solanum > Solanum acaule. The sequence goes on along the minus strand of JAJOOR010020254.1, from coordinate 13,407 downwards.
TGTGACATCTTGTACCCAAGGACTACGCCTTCATTGACCATGAAATGGCACTTCTCCCATTTTAGCACTAGATTGGCCTCCTCGCATCTCTATAACATCCTGCTAATATTAAGCAAGCAGTCATCAAAGGTGTCACCTACCACTGAAAAATCATCCATAAAGACCTCCAAAGTGTCCTCCACCATGTCCGAGAAGATAGACATCATACACCTCTAGAAAGTTGCTGGTGCATTACATAGTCCAAATGGCATGCGTTATAACGGAAAGGTGCTATAAGGACGTGTAAAGGTAGTGTTTTCCTGATCTTCAGGAGCAATTGATATCTGGTGTAGCTAGAGTATCCATCTAAGAAGCAGTACCACACTTTTACGGCCAACTTGTCAAGCATCTGGTCCATGAAAGGCATTGGGAAGTGATCCTTCAAGGTCCACTTGTTCAGCTTCTTGTTGTCCATGCACACTAGCCATCCAGTGACTGGTCTTTTTGGGACCAACTCATTCTTTGCATTCGCAACCACAGTCATACCACTCTTTTTGGGCACACATTGCACTGGGCTGACCCAGTGACTGTCAGAAATGGGGTACACCACCCCAGCGTCTAACCACTTGATTATATCCTTTTTGACCACCTCTTACATAGGTGGATTTAACCTCCTCTGGTGTTCAATGCTTGGGCTGCAGTCCTCCTCAAGTTGGATCTTATGGTTGCATATATGATGAGTCCATAAATTGGACTCATTTAAGGCTATATTTTAATAGAAATTGTGTTCTCAAATGCTTATTTTCTCTCAATATCTGATGAAAACCCTTAAGTTTCAGGTATTTTAAGTTTGAAGGAAAGCATGGACACTACGTCGCAAAAAGGAACGAAAAGGCTGAAAAGAACGAAGAAATAAAGGCCTGAGGATCGCTGAGTCCACTTGGTAAGTCGCCGAAGGGTCTTACTTTTCCTTTTGTTCCAGTGTGCTGAGCCCTGAAGGAAAGGAACAAGTCGGTGGAAAAAAGGAGCAGTCGGTGCATCGCTGAGAAGTTTCGCGAAGCAGTACCATGTCGCCTAATGACCTAGAGCACGAGGATGCTGAAGGCTGGTGCAAGACGGCGATGAACTACACCAAAGGGCGAATCGCCGAGTTGATCGGCGATTCCGACTAACAACGCCAAATGATCCGCTGCAGCACAAATCTGTGAAAACTATAAATACTAGTTAGAGTTGTAGTTTTAAGAGTCAAACAATTATTATAATTTTCATATAGAATAGTACTTATTGATATTTTTGCGCTAAGTTTGAGAGGGTTTTGAAGACTTGAAGATCCAAAGGGTTTCATCTTTAAGATTTGGATTTAGGCCTCTTGGATTCTTCATTTTTGGCCTGTATCAAGACTTAAATCTTCATACACAATTGAATGCGAGCTCAATTTGATATAAATTTCTATCTCTTATACATGTGTGGCTAAAAACCCCAATTCTTGGGGTGTGATTTAGTGAATATGGGTTAAGATAAATGTTGGGTCTTGCTTGCTAATAGTTTAATCGTAGTTTAATTGTGATTTCATTTATTAGTTGTGGATGAATTTAATGAATTTGTAGTTGCAAATACAAGTTTATTTATGTGTTTTTGGCTTGCTCGAGAGAGAGGTCGTAAAACTAAAACTACTAAATTGATGGCCCATGGGAGTGGGTTAACATGAGGTTCAACTCGAGAGTGTGAATCGTAGTCTCATTCCCACACACTCAACTCGAGAGAGTGAGTAGGTTAAGGCGTAGGCCGGTCTTCATGTGGCAAGTGGGTGTCCAAGAGGACGCATTTGAAATGGGGTAAGTTGCTCGAGAGAGAGCTTATCCCCCTTAAAGTGTAGCCTAGTCACAATTATTCTATGAATCTTCTATCGAAAGCATGTACCCAATAATCTAGCTTAACCCGTATTCCCGTCACATCCCAAGGATCCCTTCTCATTACTTAGAAACCCTTGTTTATTTTGTTGTTTTTACTTGTGACAAAACCCCCCATTGTTAATTGACACTCTTGTGTCCCCCTTTAATTTACAATGTTTTTAATCGTTAATGTCTTTAGCTACGACTAGTTAGAACTAAATTTTATTTTTCTATTAATTCTCAAAATCACTCCCTTGGGAACGATCCCAACCCTTGGTTGCGTTACTAAACTATTTTACGATTGTAGACACTTACATCGGAAGTTGTGTCTTGATTACGCAAACATCAATATACCCGAAAGTATCCTGATGATGTTAGCAATGGTCCACCCAATAGCTCTTTTGTACCTTATCAACACTTTGATCACAGCTTGAACCTATTCATCATTTAAATCTGCAGCCAAAATCACAGGTAAAGTGTTGTTATCTCCCAAAAATACATACCTCAGGTGACTGGGTAACTATTTCAGTTCCAACACAGGTGGCTCTTCAATGGATAGTTTTACTGGAGGACTTAGCCTATTTTTCAAATGCAGGTCCAATTTATTTGGAGCATAAGAGTGTGCTCCCATTCCCTGCAAATCATTCACAGTCTCTATATAGTCTGACCGGAAATGAGCTTCAAAATTCATCAGCACTGCAACTAAGGTTTCAACAGCCAACCTCTCTTCAATGGTTGCTCCAGCGATTCCAGCGACCCGAATTGCAAACCAGCAGCCCAACGTGAGCAGTGCGTGTCTTCCTCCCCCTCTCTCCTTATCCATTTGTACCAACCTCATTGTAGAATCATTACGTGTCGCCATCTTGATGCCTCACTCGTCCTTGTTCAAGATCGGATGACTCTCCTTTCAATTCTGTTTGAAATTAGTACAATGGACATCTTTCAACCTATCTCCAAAAAGGAATTTGAAATTCAAATTTGAAATTCATCCAAAATCCCTATAGATTTCCCCCCATTTTCAGCTCTCGTTCTCGTCTATAAAAGCACCTATTTTCTTCAATGTTGGGGGTCGGAAAAAAGTGGATTTTTTTAGCAAAGCTCACAATATATATATAGAGAATATCTTGTGTTTCCGAAAAGGAGTAAGGGAATATAGACAACTGGAGAAAAAAGGAGTTATCTTTGAATCTTTACTCCATTTCCTTAATCTGTTCATCATTCTCTCGATTCCGTTGAGGTTTGAAGTGGTGGTGAAGCTGTTCTTAAGCTCAGTGTTGTCTAGAGTTCGCTACCCCAAAAGAGGTTTGTTCCCTTTCGCTCTTCCGCCATTCCCTCACTTATTTTGAATCGAGAATGATGAAGTGCTATATGTGATATGTTGAAATGTTTCGAGTTTAATTTTCTTGACTCCGATGTGGTTTCTTTAGTTTTGGGAATAACATTTTTTCTGATTTAATTCTACTTGAAATGGTTTCATATTCATTTGGGTTCCAATGTTGATTTTATATGTTTATGGTTCTTCTTGAGCTTCTCGATCATTGTGAGTCTTTAAATGTCAGAATTTTTAGATAGTTTCGACCTATTTTCAACTGTAAATCAGTAGCGTAACCGGTTCTGTCATTCAAATGTTGTTGTTTTGGTGTTCGTTGTTGGAAATTTTGATGACCATGTTTGATAGAGGAATCGACATCCATTACTGATGCTTTCCATCTCACTGTGTAATTTCTTATTGTTGAGTGTAAAGTTGCGATTTAGTTTTGAAGCTCGGGATCACCTTCTATAGGTGATTTTGTCTCCCAATCTGATAGATGAAAGAAGTCTTTGTTTTATTCTTTACTTCCACTAGTGTACATTGCATGATTTGAATTTTTTTTATTTGCCTTATGTTATGGTTCATGCTTCTTTGTCTTATCATGTCTTGCTATTCTTGTGGTCAACATAAAATGTTCATTTCATTTAGAGTTAGCATTGCGAAATGAATCAAGTTTTCTTATTTTATTAGTTCCCTGCTTACTATTTGTGGCTAATTACAAAATCTGGTTGTGTTTAGCCATATGGATAAATTTCCTCTTGTTTCTCCTACTTTATGTAAGTATGCTTAGTTGTAGTCATTGTTTTATATTTTGAGTCGTCTATAGTTTGTTTGCTCCTCTTGCTTATCAATTTGTCAAGGAAAAATGAAAGTCAGTTGGAAGCATTAGTCTAAGCTGATGAGGAATCGATTATCATGGCTTGCATTTAGTCTACTGGTCATTTATTTGCATTTTTCTTAGCTTTGGTTACTGTTAGCTATTCGCTGCTTGGTTAAGTTGCAATCGACTGATCATCTTTGTCATTTAGTGCTACGGTTTTGAGATATTACTATTGGCTACTAATTCTCATCATTTTGTTGCATGTGATGCCATCCGAGTCCTCTTGGACTTCATTTTCTTCCTCATATTTTGGGTGGGCCATAAAGGCCCAAATGCATTTCGTTTTCATCTCGAGCCAACCTCATTGTCAACAGAGATACTGATGAGCAGGTCCTTGGAAGCAAATGCAGGCTGAAAATTGAATCATAAGTCTCCAAAACGTCCAAAACGGGCTGTATACGTGTTGTATACAGCAGTATACATTGATATACGGGTCAAAGTGTTGAAAACAGAGATGCAGGTGTACAGGAGTCCAAAAAATGGATTATATACGTTTGTATACACTGATTTACAGGTTCTGGACGCCGGTATACAAGAATATACAGCGTGATACAACCGATATACGGTGGTTGGATACACTGTACACACAGCAGAAATAGGCCCAAACAACCCTCTTAAATTTCTGTCTTGTGTTGTAGTGTAATTGGGCCAAAGGCCCATCGTTATTTGATTATTATTTGTCTTGTTAGTTCTTAGGACAGGTGGAAGAGCTGGGCCTAAGGCCCAAAACAAAATTAGGCCCAAGTGCTGGTCCAGGCGAACAGAAAACCAAACTTGGGCCCAACAGCCTCTCTGTCTCTTTATTTTATCTGTATTCATATTTGTTTAATTGTTTATTTGCTAGTTAATTCTAAGGGTTTTTCCTTAGCGGGCATTTCAGGTGCTTTCAAACCCTTCCTAAAGTGTTAAGATGAACCCCGAACCCCCTTAAACATTTTCAATTGATTTCTGTTTTAATCTTTTGAAAAATAATAGTTTTCTTAATTTTACTTTAAAAATTAAGTGGCGACTCTTAAAACCTCATTTTCTCTTTCTATTTTAAATAAAACAGAATGACGACTCTGCTGGAGATTTGAATGGGGTTTAACCTTAAAATTAACTTATTTGGCTATTTGTTTAAACTGCTTAATTGTTTCAATTCTTGTAAATTATAAATTGTGGCATTTCATTGCATTGATTCCGCCAAACGGCAAATAGTTTGCATTAGGAAAAAAAGGTGGTTACGTAGCTTTCCACGACTGTCCTTCAAAAAAACACCTTTGAATTCTTTTGAAGTGATAAATGAATAGTTGGTTTGTGGTCATCCAACGTCATTTATTATACTTCACCTTGTAGTTTGTCCAACTCGGGTAACCAGGTCTTGTCTTTAAACCAACTCTTAGTCAACTAGCATAGAGCGAAACCAAATCCATTTTAGCGCATTGAACTAAGACGACCCAACACCTACGGCGTGTTGGGCCGATTAAAGTGACCACCTTGAGTCCAAAATGTCCCCCGGCCTAAACGGACGATCATACTTATGTGTTTAAATTTGAAGGATGTATACGTTTTTGAAAAATCATTGTACCTTGGGGTTGAGAGTAGATTTTAATAGTTTATCCCAGTCGAAGGAAAATTTTCACATGTAACTATCCAAAAGTGATGGACACCCGGAAATGACAAGAAATCAAGAAAGAAGGACCTTTCAATGGAAGCATAATTTAGGATTGTACCCCTGCGTGGGACTGATTATTTATATCTTTTTTTTCCCTATTATGTATCCCATTTAATTTTATTCATAAGGCTTGTATAAATTTGGTTTCGGGACAATAGAATGTTTCAAATAACGTATACATCCTTCAAATTGTTACCCTTGGCACAAAAGGGTCACATATCTGTTTAGAACGCGCAATAATTGTTTATGTGTTATAACTGCTTGTGTGATTATGTTGCTTTATTTGGAGATGTTCTAGCCTACTCTTTTGGGAAATTTTCTAGAAACCCCTGACCACAAATATCAAGTCACCATCAAAAGTGCATCCAAATACTTTGAGTTTTTTCAACAAAATTCGAACTCCACTTTCAAATCCTAACTCTCTCATATCAGAAAAAGGGTCAATTTTTTTTTTCTCAACTCATAAAGGAAGGTCGAACTACGCAGGACCTAAATTCTCCTTCGTGAGATACGAAGGCAGCGTTCCAAGGCTTGGTCCCCATTTTTGAGAAATTCTTACAAAGAATTAGAGTTTCCAATCAAAATCAGAAGTACGATAATGAAAGACACAATGGACTTTGTCTCGACTCCATTCAACATTTCTAATTCACTAAGCTCAAATCAAATAGAGAACTTCCTGTCTATTTAGTCATTTCTCTATATATGTGGGCCAATTTATCTCTTAATGAAGCAACTCTTGTGTGTTTACACCTATGTGTGATATCTTGTACTATTTATCACCTTCAGACACTAACATGTTTACCTTTTGAGCTATTTTTCATTTGTCAGGTATTTAGAACTGATCTGTGTTGATAAGTTGGCCGAACACCTTTACTTTACAAGATCCAAAGCTCCTAAAGATTCCTTCCCTAAGCGAAGTCTACTAAAAGGAAAAAGCCACAATGGTTGACAACAGTGAAGAGATTGGCCTGACTGAAGTTGCTATAGTCCAGCCCTCTACCGCTGAACAAAATGAGTTGATCGCGCAGCTGATGGAACAGATTGCTGAGTTGAGGGTTGAGGTCTAGAAAAAGCAAGATTTGCCAAATCCGGGTATCACCTCCAACATTCCAGGCGATGGAAGACCTCCACTCTACTTTCCTCCTCTCAATTCAAGCGTAGAACATCTCATTAACCCACCCTCCAACCCTATTCAGAATTCTTCCACCATCGACTTAACTACCCCTAATCCCCATCACGCCACCACCTCATATCAAGCACCACCTCCTCCTTGAAATACCAACCCTCAAGCGTTCCCCAGATATACCAAGTTCCTCAAAATGCCCAGAGTCCCTCCATTGCTCCACCCCTACCTCAAAAAACCACTTTCCAAATGAACCTTATGCCAACTGTTCTGAGCTTGATCGCTACGAGGAACAAGAGAGAGAGTGGAGGTCAAAGGAAGAGGAAGCCAAACTGAATATAAAAGAAGAGATCAGGAAAGCCATGAAGGAGCTGCACTGTATTCCTAAAGTCGATGGATTGAGTTATGAGGATCTGTGCATCTATCCGAATCTGGATCTCCCGAAAGGTTTTAAAGTGCCGAAGTTCAACACTTTTGGAGGAGCCGAAAATCCGTTGGCTCATCTGAGAGCTTATTGTTACCAACTCATAGGAGTTGGCAGGAATGAAGCCTTGTTAATGCGGATCTTTAGCTGAAGTTTAAGTGGAGAAGTGCTGGAATGGTTTACCTCTCATGAGATAAAGCAATGGTCTAGCTGGAATGCACTAGCTAAGGATTTCGTCGAACGGTTCGCCTACAATGTGGAGATCGTTCCTGATCGCTATTCTTTGGAGAGAATTAAGCAAAAATCCACGGAAAGCTATCGTGAATATGCATATAGGTGGAGGAAAGAGGCTGCCCGGTTCGACCCTCTATGTCGGAGAAGGAGATCGTTGAAGTGTTCATACGCATTCAAGAGCCAGAGTATTATGACAGGATAATGTTGCTCATTGGAGCAAAAATTGCGAAGATAGTCAAGGTAGGTGAGGCTATCGAAGATGGGATTAAAACCGAAAGATTTCTCGCGTTGCCGCCCCAACCGAATCTTCAGGATTGTTGAAAAAGAAGAGAGATGATTTGTCTTCTATATCCTGCGCATCTGATGGAAAAGGACACTTTAGAAAATCCTCACCTTACATAGGTTATCCTCGAGATCCACAAAATTCATATCCATCTTGTTATACCTAATCAGGTTATCAAACTCCACCACCGAGTTACCAAATTTTACCTCCTAATTACCAAACTCCACCAGCGAGTTACCAAATTACATCTCTTGTTTACCAGACTCCATCTCCATATTACCAAAATACCTATCCATATTACCAAGCTCCATCAATTAATTGTTCAAATATCCAATCAAGTTATCAAATTCCACCCCCGCACTACGAAACTACCCCCCTAGCTACCGAGCTCCACAATATCCAAATTTCCAAATGCAAGTACCAACTCACCAAAATCCTCCAAACTACCATCAAGTACCTTTACATCTAGGAAATAATTAAAATCCTCCTCGTGAGAAGAAACCTTCTAGAGTCTTTACTCCTTTGTTTGAGAGCCGAACACAACTTTTTGAAAGATTGAAATCAGCTGGCCTGGTATAGACAATTTATCCAAAAAATATCAATGTCAACTCCAATCTTTATAGACCCGATCTTCACTGTGCTTACCATTCAAGAGGTGCTGGGCATATTACTGAGGAATGTATCAACTTGAAGCATAAAATTCAAGACTTGATAGATCAAAAGGTCGTCACTCTTCAGATTGCCATTCCTAATGTCAATAGTAACCCCATGCCGAATCATGGAGGGGTGACTATTAATATGGTTGAAGTCGAAGAAGATTTGAATGTGGAGAAAGTTATAATCTCAGCCAACCTTGAAAAGCTTGAGAAAGTTGTAGTCTCTCCAATCAAAAGAGAGAAATCTAAATTTGTGATCATGGCACCTTATCCAACTTTTGCTTTAGTGCCAAAGGAGGGTCAGAACAAGCAGAAAATCGATCAAGCTTTTCCAAAATCATTACCTCACTTATATCAGTCTTTTCCAATGCAAATTGGTATAGGGGGAGGAATCAAAAATTTGATCAAAGAAGGTGATATTGTGCTTGAAGAGATGATTGAGACACCAATCATACTAGACAGCGAGCCAAAGGAGCAAATGTCTAACTGGACATCCACTCTGCTCTTGATTCCTCGCTCATCTTGGTAGACATAGACAATTTTATATGTTATTTCTAAAAATTGGTGGTGTTTCGAATGAGGCTCGAGACCCATCCTTTACTCTATTTTTGCCTCACTATATTTTAATCTCCCTCCTAATATTTTTTAAAAAGGCAAAATGATTTAACATCATGGCAGAAGTTCTTATTTTTTTATTTCAAACGAAAACCTCCCTTATTGCAAAAATTTGCTTTACTTGCTTTATATTTATCTAATAGTATATGTCTATGATTTCAGTGAAAATATTTTCAAATCTGTCAATATCATGTCATGTCACAAGATGAATGAACAAAATGGGGTATATGCAGACGAATTTGAGGACTACAATGAGAAGATCATGGTACCTAAACACCTGGTTGAGGAGTTCAGACAGTTCGAAAGTCAAGATAAGCAGAATTCAGAAGAGATCAGAATAGTGAATCAGGAAAATGATGAACGCATCAAAGAAATCAAAATTGGTGCATATTTGACAAAAACGCATGAAAGAGAATTCATTAGTTTGCTTGGAGAACACATCGATATATTTGTTTGATGACATCACAAGGTTGAGCATGAACATTGGATCTCACAAGTTATCGATCTACTTAAATATTGTCAAAAGATAACATGTTTGAAGACTCGATTTCTATCTTTTCCTTATAGCCGCCTTTATTTGTTTGTAATCATTTATGCTTAGAATTTATCCCTTTGTAATGAACTACGTCTGACCTGAATTCTCAAGAATGAGATACTTAGGCAGCCTATGTCGTCCTCGGTCACCCATTAATCCTTTTTTAATATTTCTGCCTCCTGTACTTGAACTACGTTCGACCTGAATTCTAAAGAATGAGATACGTAGGCGGCCTATGTCGGCCTTGGTCGGTTTCTTTGTAATTTTTTCCTATTTCTGTAGATCCTCGAGAAGGGAGATATGTTTGACCTGATTCCTGCCTCAGCAGGATACGTAGGTGCCACAATGGCTCGGTCATATCTCCCATAAGATTTCTATTTTCCTTTACAATAGAAACTAGGACAAATTTTTTGAGAGGGACTCAAAAATTCTCAAGAAGAGGATCTCTCCAATAAGTCCAGACTGAAGATACATTAAGAGTTGCAACTGGGACAGAATTTTTTAGAGGGTCTCAAAAATTCTACAAGTCATATATCAACAGTTCGAGATATTCCAAAACATCTAACTGGGACTGAAATTTTTAGAATGGCCTCAAAAAAAATTTCAAGCATCACTAGAAGTGTGTTGTTAATTTTGAATATTTCGAGCATGATTAGAAGTTTAAAACTAACTTCAAATGATCTCTGGCATCGTTAAAGTTCATAGTCAACTTCAACAATCTCCCGCATGTTGGATTTCAGAGTCAACTACAAAACTTCCCGATTATAGTAAATTTTGGGGGAACCATGTCAGAAATTTCCCAAGCTTTAAGGATTTTTGAATTCTCCAGAACAAGCTATCAGACATACCAAAGTTTTGAACCAAGGACGTTCATTTAAGCTTGACGTGACATGACACTTGGAAATGACCTTTTTCAATTACAGCTTCTTGAAAACCTTTTTCTTAAAGATTTTATCTATTTATTTCAAATATTTTTGCATAAAATATTGTCTTGTCTATCGAGAAGTAGGACATTAGTGCGATCAACTGAAGATAGCAAGACAAGGAGCAAACGATTGAAGAAGTCAACACAGATCAGTTTGTTTTAAAACCTAACAATTTTTCTATGGATACAGGTCTATAAGATTGCCTCAAGTTCATCATATTTCTCCATTCAACGAATATGGATAAGTCAGAAGGGAGAGGAGCCCCACAAAATTGACAATTTTTTTGTGGATGCAGGAAAGTCATTGAAGTTTTTCAGAAGAAAAAGAAAGAGTTCAGAATACGAGCAACAACACCTCGTTTAAATTCCCAGCAAAACATGAGTCACAACGAAAACAAAGTGTTCAAAATGGGAACAAGTGAAAGCATCACTCTCAACATATATAAGCATCTTCGATGACACGATATTACACTTTTCAGCTTCAAGAACATTTGAAGAATATTCACGAGTCTCATTGATATCAGACGCGGTAATGTGAACCACTCTGAGGGGCATCATCTTTACCACCCGGATGGACATTCCTAGAGTATTATCAATGAGATAATACCATCACCCAGAGGGACATCATCGTTATTTTATCAATGGAATATCCTCATCCAACCGACAGATCTTTATTTTCATCAACATCATCCTATCGAAGGATCTTCATTATCATTATCCTACCAATGGATCAGCGTTATGCTACCGAAAGATTTTCATTATCATTATCCTATCAATGAATTATTATCATTATCCTACCAATGGATCAACATTATCCTATCAATGAATCATTATCATTATCCTACCAATGGATCAACATTATCCTATCAATAAATCATTATCATTATCCTACCAATGGATCAGCATTATCCTACCAATGGATCATCAACATTATCCTACCAATGGATCATCAACATCATCCTATCAATGGATCAACATCATCCTACCAATGGATCATCATCATCCTACCGACGGATATATGTCAGTATCATCCTACCGACGGAACTTTATTATCATTATCCTACCAATGGATCACCATTATCATATCCATGGATCATCATCTCTATCATATCAATGGATCTTCATCTTCCTACCAACGGATCTTTATCATCATTATCCCACCGACGGATCTTTATTATCATCTTCCTACCAATGGATGTTCATCAACATTATCCTACCAATGGATCATCATCATTATCCTACCAATTGATCATCATCATTATCCTACCAATGGATCAGCATCATCTTCTTCGTCGTCATCCCACCGAAAGATCTTCATTATCTTTGTCCTACCAATGGATTAACATTATCCTATCAATGGATCATCAACAATATTCTACCAATTAATCAACATTATCCTACATAAGAATCTTCAACATCAACATCATCATCTTATCGATGGAGCATCATTATCATCCTATCGATGGAGTAGCATCATCATCCTATCATTATCGACATCCTATCAATGAAGAATCATTATCCTATCAATGGAGCATCAACATCATCATCCTATCGATGGAGCATCAACATCATCATCCTATTGATGGAGTATCATCATCATCCTATCATGTAGCAACATTATCCTACCAATGGATCAACATCATCCTACTAATGGATTATCGTCATCTTACCAATGTAGAATCATCATCATTATTTTCATTTGCAAGAACTTCATCAAGAGAGCCATCAACATAATACACTAGTCTATTTTATTTACTTTGATATCAAAGGAAGAGTATATCAAAGAATTATATTGCAAATATAAGATACAAGCTTCATTTGCTTTACGTCAAATGTCCAAGGAAATCAATTAAGTGTCAACATAGTAAAAGACGCTATCTCCCCATTTGAATTACATTTTATGCTAATGAATTTTATCTCAGTCTTTGTCGAGAGCATCTGAAAGGATGAATTCTCAAAACAAACCACAGGTGCGGATGACATAAAAAAGGATGCAGCACAACGTGGAACTTTTTCTTAGCAGCGAACTGGGACATAGTCCAAAGAGGAGTATCAAACTCTTAGGACACGAGCTGATGAGCGACTTCCACCACAATCAAACCACACTCCTATTAGAAGGTATGTGGGTTTTTCTTTAGGTTTATCAATTTCAGTTTGGCATCCAGAAAATTTTGATTTTCACCAAGAGTAACTTTCTAATCTGAGTGACAATACACCAAGAGCTTTAGAAATTATGTCCGTGTAAGTTCTTACTTATGGGTGTGAAGTGCACCACATTCATGGCTAAGAAGTTGCAAGCCTCTTTTTCATACTCGACTTATTTGTCACTCTTCCAGAACCAAAGGTTATCTTAGCATAATAGATTTCCTTTTCAACCGACTGAGTCGAACTACAAACAACATGATTCCTTGAGTATAAGGTATGTAGGCGAGATCAATGTTGAAAATTCGGCTGTATTCCAACATTCTTTCTCAAATCTTAACCCAGAGCATTCCGATTTCTTCATAATTTGGTATCAGGATGACTTTTGAATTCTTTCAAAATCGTGCGTCGAATCAAGCGTATCAAACTACAAGTGGTCAGAATTCTCATATAGTCTGAGATATGTAGGAAACCCATTTCCGGGGTTCAACCATAGTTCCTAAAGTCCATACCAAAAGCTCTTTTTTGAAAGATGAAGATGTGGTCGGTCAAAATTGGATTTGTCAATTTCATTTGCCTCGAATTTCTTTCATCAATCCAAGTCAAACTAGGGATAATTGTTGACACCCAATTTTGGACCTCCACAATATAAATTAATTATCGAGCTTCCTAAATTCCAAACTATTTGAAATAATTGACTTTATGAAATTCAAAATATTTTTCAAGTCATTTTTATGAATTTTAAAATAATGT
>JAJOOR010020253.1:0-21351 GCA_036250505.1 Solanum acaule | reverse complement strand
ATTACTAAGTCATAGCCCAACCAAACATTCATATACTCATATACATAATCAAGCTTTCATGACACAAGACAAGATACTCAAGTCTAGCATATGAGCTACAACATCATCTTATAGAGACTCATCATAGTCCATCATCACCACATATCATCATTTCAAGAGAAACATGCTTTCACATTAGCATAATAACACTTTATACAACATCACATTAATACCATTAGAACATCTTAATATTATAGCTTCACACAAACTTTACATATAGCTTCATATAGGACTTTACATATAGCCTCATATGTGTATAATAATACCACAATGTAATAACACTCATATAATGCCCTTCGTGGCCTCAATTCACAATGATGCAACATTCCAACATTATATAACAACTTCACTAATTCCTTCATGGCTACAATTCACAATAATACCACACAAGAATAAGATATAACACTTCCACCAAAGGGGTATCCAACCTACCAACAACAATCAATTCAATAAAGAGAGTTCAAGCCTTCTTACCATAATCCAAAGCCATAACCAAAATCACCAATACTTCACCCATAAGGCATACCACCCTTAATTCATCCATTATCAATAATTAATCATAAATAAACATTAAACAACACAAGAGATATCAATACCATTCATTTTACACATAATTCTATCAACTTTGAATTTATAGAAATAGACCCACTTCATAGCAAATTTTAGGGTTTTGTAGAAGACAAGGGTTCATGGAGTATTTCATTCAAAAACCACAAACAAACATCAATTAATCCATACCCAAATGTTTCAAATCATTTTCATGCAAGAACCCTTGATAGAATTTCAAAAACAAGCTTTTAGTCATTTTTTTTGAAAACATTGTAAAATCCTTTGAAATTGACTCTAGGATGAAGATTAGTCCTAGATGAAGAGCCACCATACCTCAATTGATGAAATCTCCATGAAATTTGGTGGAAGGGAACCCTCAATTGAAACCCTAGCTCTCCTCCTTCTTCTTCCTTGAACTTGAGAGAACTTTAGAGAAAGAAAGAACTTTGGGGTTTTGATTTTGGAAGAATGAATTCAAAAACACCTCTTAAATGTTTTAATACCTTTAAAATACTTTAAAAAAACTTAAAATAATAATAACCCAAAGTACCCAAACTACCCCTCACTTAGTTGGACCTTTTTAAACAAGTCAAACTTGAGTTTTATTTTCGCAGATTTCGTCGGGAAACAAGTCCGCGACACGGAGGTGTTCTCACAAGTTTCTGGAAATTGAATTTCGAGGCAGAGGAGTCCGCGACACGTCCGCGACGCGGACCAAGATTTTTGGCCCTTGGTGGAGCTAGTCCGCGTCGCAGACATGCTCCCTCCAAGTGTATTTTCAAGATGTCTTGGCAGCTTGCTTAGCCAAGGGTTGGGGTCTTCCTTGGGACCCTTAGGGTGGTCCCGGGGAGTCGTACCCAAACGTTTTGACCCTAAAAACATTTATTAAGACACTAGGGTCACCTCCACTGATTTTAGACTCCAAACAACACATTAAAACATGAAGAACATACTAGAACACACCAACACGAAAAAGACTAGTTTTCGAACCTTTTGGTCGTCCCTTGACGTTTGACTTCCAAACTCTTTAAAACCGACTAAAAAGGTTATTCTTCATTATTTTAACAAGTTATTAATGCATAGGACCCATGTGAGGCTCTACTTTATCCTACTTCATTTTGAGGGGTGTTACAGTGCGGCTACGATGAGGCCAAATGAAGTTGCATAGGAAATATGTGAACTTTTTGCATCTCGTTGTGACTAGCTGATTATCAAATTGAGTCTCTTGTAATGAACATTGCACACTAGCGAAAGTGTGGAGTCTTGTTTGACTTTGATGTCAATGCCTTGTGTGAATATGGAATCATTCTTTGTGTGAGGGCATTTGAGTACCTTTGTTGAGCATGAACTTGCATTTGAAGCAAGTATTGTGAACTTGAGAATCTTTGATAATGGTGAGTCACAACTTGAATCTTTGATAATGGTGAGTCACAACTTGAATCTTTGAGTGCACAATTGATCCTTGCATGAGTAGGTTAAGTCTTCTTGTGTGCATTCATGATTGAATCTTGTGTAGCACTGTTTGAGACATCCTTTTTGAACTGTTGAAGTTGAGTTTTACTTGAGGACAACAAAAGTTTAAGTTGGGGTGTTGATGAGTCCGAGTTTTGGACTCATTTAGGGCTTTATTTGGATAGATTTAGTGTCCTCAAATGCTTATTTTCTGCCAATAACTGATATAAAATCCTTGATTTCCAGGTATATGGATTGAGGAACAAAGCATGGACACTAATTTGCAAAAAGGAACAAAGTGAGCTGAAAGAATGAAGAAAAGAAGGCTTGGTGATCGCCAAATCCCTTTAGCGAATCGCCGAATGGCCACCATCTCGCCTAGAGTTCCAGTGTGGCAAGCCTTGAAGAAGAAAATCAATTTGGCGAGAGAAAGGAGCAGTCGGCGTGTCGCTGAGTGGTTCCGCGATGCAGTGTTGGATCGCCCAAAGTTACCGAACTTGAGGATGTTGAAGGCCAAAGCAAAAAGGTGATGGAATTGACCAAAGGGCAGATCACCGAGTTGATCGGTGTTCCCAACTTACTGCGCCCAATGGTCCTTCGCAGCAATTTTTTGGCAACTATAAATATATTTTCAAACATTACTCTTAGGAGTGAGTTTTAGTTTTTATGAAAGTTTTTATCATAAGTTTATCATATTTTTGGAATTGGTTTGAACTCTAAGTTTTTGAGACAACTTTTCCTTAGCTTTGAAGAATTGAAGTTTTCCATTTTTGAAAAATTAGAAGTGGGTCTTTGAGATTCTTCAATTTGGACCTTTGTAAAGACGAAATTAATCGTACCAAGTTGATGGAAACATAATTTGGTAACGATTTCTATCTTTTATGATGTCTAGCTAAAACCCCAATTCTTGGGGTGTGATTATGTGATTATGGGTTGATTTAGCTTGTGGGTATTGCTAATTCTTAGTTTAAATGATGTTTAAAAGTGATTTGAATCAGTAATTGTGGATAAAACTAAAGAATTGTAGTTGCAAATGTAGTTCTACCTTCTTGTTTGTGGCTTGCTCGAGAGAAAGGTTTCAAAACCAAGGTTACTGAATTGATGGTCTGTGGGTATTGGGTTGTCATGGGTTCAGCTCGACAGAGTTAATCCTACACCCTTTTCCACACATTCAGCTCGAGAGAGTGAATGGACTAAAGCGTAGGTTGTTCTTATTAGCTTGCTTGTTGGTGTTCGAGGGGAACCAACTTGATCCGGGGTAAATTATTTGAGAGAAAGTTTATCCCCACTAAAGTCTAGCTTATTCACTGATTTATAGCTATTTACTATAAGTTGTAATTACCCATTTGTCTATATTAGCCTATAATCAAATCACATCCCAAGAACCTGTCTCATTATTGTTAAATTTGTGTTATTTGCTGTTGTTGTAGCTGATAGTTGAAACCAAAACCCCCATGTTATTTGACATTCGTTTCACCCCTTAATTTGATTTATGTGTTCCTTTGATAATGTCTATTCCTATGGCTTATTAGAACATATTCGTACTTTACTCTTGAATCTTACACATGTACCACTCCTTGTGGGAGTCGACCCCAACTCATTTAGTTGAGTTATTATACTGACTAACGATCGTATACGCTTAGAACTGGATTAAGTGTCGTTGAAACGTTTATCACTTAGTCCCCGGTAATTGGTCCTTACAGAATATCCAAGAGGATTGGCAATGTAGTTTTTGAGTTGTAGCTACCACAAGAGCTAATTAGCAGCAGTTCATACGGTATTTCACATCTCCATGTTGATGAAGTGCATGGGTGATCCTTGACTTATCATACCTACTGAAGATATTGGTATCAAGGATAACTTATCATATGAGGAGATTTATGTTGAGATTCTAGATCGCCAAGTTCACAAGTGGAGGACTAAAGAAGTAGCATCATTTAAAGTTCTATGGAGAAATCAGTTTGTTGAGGAAGCTATTTGGGAAGCTGAGGAGGATATGAATAAGAGATACCCACATCTCTTTGAATCTGGAGAAGTTCCAAATTAAGGTACTAATCCTTTTTTTGGCTTTAATTTTAAGTTCGCATGTTGTATTTTCGTTTTGTTTGTTAGTATTTGGGCTTTAGATGTTACGCCTTAGCCTACTAAGAGTAATCTCATTTGAGGATGAAAGTTTCCAAGGGGGAGATATTGTAACACCCCGCTATTAGAAAGACTTAGAATTAGAAAGAAACCGTTTTTGGAAATATTCAAATTTAGAAGGTTTGACAAAGTTAAGCTAAGTATGAGTTTTGGGTCAATTTCAAACGACTATAACTCCTAGCTCAGGATGAGTTAGGTGTGCTACAAGATACCGTAGGAAATATCTTTGAATTATCTTTCCAACGCCACCGAGTTTTATCAGTGTCGAGTTTGGATGAGGGAGATATGACCATTTGATGTTGGGTTGTCTTGATAAGGAAAGTCAAAACCGGATTTTAGAAGGGCATTATGGTCTTTTCACTACCCAATTAATTAAATTCCTTTTTGGTAATTAATGTGGGGTCTAAACTGATTGGATTCAGTTTACGCTATTAAAAATAAGTCAGGGTTTTGAGAAAAGAGAAAAGAAGAGGAGAAAAGAGAAGAAGAGGTAAGGAATAGCCAAGTTCTTGAAGATTTGCTTTTGGATTTCACCAAGGGGTGATCTCTACGAGGTATGTGAGAACACATAGCGTTGGGCTAGTTTACCCACGCACCAATCATGATTTTATTCAACGAAATTGTGTTTTCGATGGATTTGTTTGAATTTCTATTGGGGTCATGATTGTTGAAGTTGTTGAGACGTTCCTAATTCATGAAATTAGATGTCGTTTTGAGTAGATTCTAGCATACTTTGGTGAGGTAGTCGAACCTAATTGTTTGGGGGAAAGAACCAATTGAATCTAGAGGGTTTAGAGTTGAAAAATGAGCAACAAAACTCGGGGAAATTTTAGGGAAAAGGGTTGGGCGCCGCGCCAGCCAGAGCACCCCAGTTTGTGCTCAGTAGTTTGGGCTCAGAGGTGTCGCGCCAGCAAGTGCGCCCCATCCCTAATTCTGTAGTTTCAGCTCTAGAGCCCCGCGCCTCTCAGAGCGCCAGGGACGGTAGGTCTTCTATCCTAGCCCACTTCTTTCTGTACAAGTTCCCTTGAAACGTACCTATGTTTTCTAGTTGATTTATACACTCTAGGTTACGTCTAAACAACATGAAATCATCAATAACATGAGATCATGAACCTTGAATCCATAATTCAATTCAAAGAAAGTTAAGAATCAAGTCAAGAGAAGTTCATAGAGTTTTCCAAAAGTCTTTTACAAATGTTTTAACTTTGTTTTAAGACTTGAGTTTTGAGTTGAGTAAAGAGTAAAGATTGAAGTTCATTTTTTCTAAAGAGTATATCGGGACTATGTATTCTCAAAGACTAAAATGTTTTCACATTTAAACAAGAAAGGAAACTGAGATTTCCAAAAGAACCTTTGAGCTAACTTTCAGTAAAGAGTAAATGCTTTGACAATTAAGCAAGAGAGGAAACTTTGATTTCCAAGAAGAGCCTTTGAGCTAAGTTTTGAGCAATTATCTCAAACCACAGAAAGAAGTTATGTTTTTAAACATAAGAGCTACTATTATATTTTGGGAGTAGTATTGAGCATTGATATGAGGGAGAGTTTAGACAACTCCTAGCCACCATAAACAATGTAGCCATCATGGGTAGAAAAGGGTCATACTTTTTAGATGAATCCTTAGTGATTTTTAGCATAGATTAGTGGATCCACTTAGTAGTTAGGTTATATACCCTTGGCAAGGTATAGGACGGCCCTGGTAGTATGAGGCAAAACGTTGTATCATCACAATAGTTCTTAAGTGATGGTTGTCGGTTAGAGAAACTCCCATAGAAGTATTTTGTATTCTTATATACAGAGAAGTAAATTGTATTTTTATATACATTCTAGAGTTTATATTATATCCTTGCATACATACAGATTTACTATTGTATTTCTAAATATACAAAGTTGTTATCCATGTTTTAAAAGCTTTTGTCTATACTACATTCATAATATTGCTTTATATTGAAATGAGTTAAGTTGAGCCCAAGTATATTCTTTCAGTTCTTTTCAAGCTTATGTCTTGTTTTAGTATTCCCCTTGAATGCTCGTGTATTCAATGTACTGACGACATTTGGCCTGTATTGTTGTTATGATGCAGATATAGATAACCAGGATCAGCATCCAACGCTTCATTGATCCAGTTGAGCATTCAGACACATATGGTGAACCTCTTTGCATTTCAGAGGATCCCTATTTACATTGCTTTAGTAGTTTTCACTTGTTAGGATGATCGGGGGTCTTGTCCCGACATCCCTCCAGTTTTAGATGCTTAATAGATAGACAGTTAGTTCATTTGTCACTATTTTGTTATTGGCTTATGTTTTGAGACTTGAATTTCCATCTTGGCTAGTTGAATGTTTCTTTTAAGACATTCTAAGTTTATTTCATGAGTTCATCATTAGAGACTAATTTCTTGTGTTGAAGTCTTCCGCTGAGTAGTAAACCAGGCCAAGGGTTCGCTTAGGGCCAGCAATGGTTCTCGAGTGCCAGTCCTGCCCAGGGTGGAGGCTCGGGGTATGAAAAATACAATTGAGGGCTTTGGAAGAACCATAATATTTTTTCCTAAGGAAACTAAACTCATCATAAATAATGTTATGTTTTCTCTCAAGTCTTGGAGAAACTTGTTGAGTTTTAAAGATATCCGTAAAAATGGTTATCATATCCAATCAATGGATGAAATAAATCTTGAATATCTTGGTGTCACCAAAAAGGTTTCTGGGATGACATGTGTTATAGAAAGTTTTTTGCTTTATCTTCTTGCTTGTATTGGACAAGAATTATTTCAATTGAGGCACATTCTATAGTAAATCAGATGTTTATTGATTTCAATACTTTTGTACTTTGGCATGATTGTCTGGAACATCCTGGGTCTATAATGATGAGATAAATTATAGAAAATTCAAATGAACATCCATTAAAAGAGCTAAAAATTCTTTTAAATCGTGAAATTTTTTGTATTGCTAGTTATCAAGGCAAGTTAAATGTGAGACCATCACCAATGAATGTTGAGATTGAGTCCCCTGCGTTGTTGGAACATATACATTAGAATATTTGTGGACCTATTCACCCACCTAGTGTGTCGTTTAGATACTTTATGGTCCTAATAGATGCTTCTTCTAGATGGTCTCATGTGTGCCTATTGACATCTCGTAACTTGGCATTTGAAAAATTATTGGTACAAATAATAAGATTAAGGGCACAATTTTCTGATAATCAGATTAAGTCTATTCGCCTTGTTAATGCTGTAGAGTTTTCATCCCAATCATTTAATGATTATTTCCCATCAATTGGGATAAAAGTTTAACACCCTGTTGCTCATGTTCATACCTAGAATCTCCCTGCTGAGTCATTAATTAAACGTCTACAGTTAGTAGCAAGATCATCACTTCTGCAAACTAGGTTGTCCACTTTTATAAGGGTCATGCAATTTTGCATGCTGCAACACTTATTTGCCTCAGACCGACGAATTGTCATAAATTTTCTCCATTGCTATTAGTTATGGGTCAAGATCCTAATATATCCCATTTAAGAATTTTTGAATGTATTGCACATGTTCCTGTGGCACCACCAAACTGCACTAAGATGGACCCTCAAAGAAGGTTACGAATATATGTTAGGTTTGAATTGCCCTCCATTAATCGCTATCTTGAAATATTAACTAGAGACATGTTTACTGTTCGATTTGTAGATTATCGGTTTGATGGGACAATTTTACCAAAATTAGGGGGGGGGGGGGGGCGAATAGACATAAAAAGAGAAATTTTGTGGAAATATTTATCATTGTCTCATTTTGATCCATGTTCGTCTATTTATGAGCAAGAAGTACAAAAGATCATTTACATGTAGAAAATTGCAAATCAAATGCTAGAAGCATTTACAGATTTGAAAACGATTACTAAATCACATATTCCTACGGAGAATGTCCCAATTCAAATTGGTGTCCCTATAGGACCATCCACTAGTTTCATAGATAATGAGTCAAAAGCACACTCAAAGCATGGTACACCATTGGGTTTTAAGGATCAAAATCCTAGAAAAAGGAAAAATTGAAGGCCAAGATGACACTATAAAAGAATTTAATATGGAAGTTCAAATTTTGAATAATTCTGATAGCCATGAAGGAATCAATGAGTTTGAGACTTAAGAAAATAATGAACTATTCATAAATTCAAGAGATATTGATATTAATCAGAATCAGAAATAGTGGTTGATTATGTCTTTGCATATAATGTTTCCAAAAAATCATGCAAGATAGTGAGGATCTTGAACCTTTATATGTTGTAGAATGTCGACAAAAAATTATTGAACAAAATGCCATGAAGCAATTCAATCAGAATTGAATTCAGTTGTCAAGTGTGAAATTTTTGGACCTATAGTTCAAACACCTAATGGTATTAAACCTGTTTGCTATAAATGAAGTGTTGTACGAAAAAGATATGAGAAAAATGAAATACAAAGGTATAAAGCATGCCTTATTGCACAAGAATTTTCACAAAAGCCTGGTGTCGATTATGAAGAGACATACTCACTCATTATGGATGCAATAACATTACATTATCTCATTAGTTTCACAGTCCATGAGAGACTTGAAACACATTTGATGAATGTGGTTACAACCTATCTTTATAGATCACTTGGTAATAAGATATACATGAAAATTCTTGAAGGATTTACGATGCCTAAAACATGTAGTTTAAAATCTTGGGAAATATATTCAATTAAATTGTAAAGATCATTGTATGGTTTGAAGCAATCTGAACGCATGTGGTACAACCGTCTCAGTGAGTATTTATTTAAGGAAGGTTATACAAATAATGCAATTTGCCCATGTATTTTTTATAAAGAAAACAACATCAGAATTTGTTGAACTTGCTATTTATGTTTATGACATAAACCTTATTGGAATTATTGGCTTCAACGGGAATTGATTATTTAAAGAATGAATTCGAAATGAAAGATCTTGGTAGGATAAAATTATATCTTGGTTAGCGAATTGAGCATTTGACAAACAATTTTTTTGTTCATCAATCTACCTACACAGAAAAAGTGTTGAAAAGATTTTGTATGGATGAAGCACATCCATTAAGTACTCTGATGGTTGTTTGTTCACTTGATGTGAATAAGGAGCCATTCTGACCTCAAGAAAATAATGACGAAATCCTTGGTTCTGAAGTACCATATCATAGTTCAATTGGTGTACTAATGTATCTTGATAACACTACCAGGCCTAATATAGTAGTCCCAATTTTGTTGGTTATGTTGATACATGATATTTATCTGACCAACAAAAAGATCAATCTCAAACAGGCTATGTGTTTATATGTGGGGGCACTACCATATCTTGGAGATTTACAAAGCAGTCTATTGTAGCCACTTCATCAAATCATGATGAGATAATAGTCATTCATGAAGTAAATAGAGAATGTGTGTGGTTGAGGTCCATGATACATCTCATTCGAGAAAAATGTGGTTCGGAGTGTGACAAAGTACCCACCACTTTATGTGAAGATAATGCAGCATGCATAGCACAATTAAATGGAGGATTCATAATAAGAGATAGAACAAAGCACATTTCGCAAAAACTTTTCTACACACATGAGCTCCAAAAGAATGGTGATATAAATTTGCAACAGATTCGTTTAAGTGACAATGTGGCTGACCTATTCACGAAGTCTCTACCAACTGCAACTTTCAAGAATATGGTGCACAAGCTTGGAATGTGAAGATTCAATTCTTTGGATAGATGTTCTCATTGGAGGGAGTTAATTCGCGTTGTGCTCTTTTTCCCTTACGAGGTTTTGTCCCACTAGATTTTCCTCGTAAGGTTTTTAATGAGGCAGGCTACATACATATTATTAGATATGTATACTCTTTTTCTTCAGTAGAGTTTATCTTTTTTAAAAAGTTTTTTTAAGTAAGGTTTTTAAACGAGACACATTATCTACGAATTAGACATTCAAGGGGAGTGTTATAAATATAGTGAATGTCTATCTTTTAGAGAACATTTAGGAACCCTAACTTTAGGACCAAGTCAATTTTCCCTGAGGGGTCCTCTTCATTGCAAAATTATCCCTCAAAAGAACTGATAAATCTTTTCTCTTCTCCCTACTTTCTTCTTATTATTATTTTATAGTTTCGTAACCATATCTTTTTTTCCTTTTTGTTTTTGATCATTAAAGTCTCATAAAAATGTTTTAGAGCTCCAAATTATCTTAATCCATTTTATTTAGTATTATTAGTATTGAAAACTTTATTTCATCGAACCAAGAAGAAAAAATTATTTCATCTACTTAATTTTAAATAAGAAATTATTCTATTTCCATGTCGTTTTGGCATAACACTAACATGTTTTCAAAATGAAAAATATAGTAAAAGAAATAACTTTCAATTTATGATAGTTTTTTTTTATGTTCTTTTCGGAACAAAAATGAAAAATTACTAAAATAATATTTCACAATATTAATATTTCCAGTTATTATAGAAATATAAATGCAGGAAGATATACACTTTTACTATTTGATTGTTAAGAAAATAAAATTTTAAAAAATACAACTTATACATGAATGTCAGTAGTTCATGATTAAGTAAATGGATAATTCAAAATTCAATGAATTTATAACCCTCCCCGTTGGATGTCCATAGTTAACATGCCTCTTTAAAACCTTACTAGAAAATACAAAGTGTGAAAAGGCCCAGTGAAGAAAAAAGGAGTACACACATCTCATAATACACCTTGAGTGTTGCCTCATTAAAAACCTTACTATAAAAACCTATTTGAGACAAAACCATGGTTTAGGAAAAGAGTACAACGCGTATCTCTCTCCCCCTAATGAAAACTTTACTTGATATCTTGGAAACCACACATTTTAATGTTATATATCAATTTCTCAAAGATTGAAGTTGGCAATGCTTTAGTAAATAAATTTACAAGATTATCACATAAATTGATATGATATACTTCTATCTCACCATTTTATTTAAGATCATGTGTAAAAAAGAACTTTGCTGAAATGTATTTTGTTCACTCTCCTTGGATATAACCTTCTTCAATTGAGCTATACATGCAATATTATCTTCATACATGGTGATTAAAATATTCTTTTTAAAGAAAGCTACACATTTCATGAATATGATATGTCTTTTTACGATCCAAAAATCGGACGTGATGACAACTGTCTTATCCCAAAGAGATAGGTCAGCCTAAACAAAGCCCAATAAGGAAAATGCGGAAGTAAGAACATGATAAGGAACTAAACATAACATAAACATGCATGAATCATGATATAACTCAAGTACCCCCCAAAATATGGCATCACGTGTACAAGCCTCTAAGTATTACAATAGATTTAAAAAAAATACAATTCTGAATTTCTTTGTATCTAGAATATAACAAGGACATAATAAAAGAGTAAGTGATGTTTGCCGAGATTACAAGAAACTACGTATTAACTATAATGACCTAGAAGGTCATTTTTGGAAATTTATGTAAAATTATCGTTTTACCCATATCAATAGCTTCTCGAGTCATTTATGATCAGTCGGTGAAGTTGGTTTGGGAATTTTGAACTATTCGATAACTATAGTTACTTAATTGACATGTATTTATTAAATAATTTCTTTTAATTTAATTGGTGGTTAATGGGTCAAGTTTATAATTTATTTTTGCACATGTATTAAAATAAATTAATAGGGTTTTTCACTTTTAGTACATAATTAATTTAGAATAGAAAAGAGAGAAAGGGAGAATAACAGAATCTTACCTGTGCAGCATCAAACAAGAGCCAAATGCTTCAGGTAAATGTCACAACATGTGAATTTGAATGTATTAATATATGTCACATTTTAATTATTGTTATTATGATTTGTGGAAGAGAAAGGAGACAATTTAATTTGAAAAGTTAAACTGAATACCTTTGTCATTTTAAAAGTTAATTATAGTGTCAAATTGTTTCACACTCTTCAAAGTTTCCTAAGATCATATCAAGAGCTTGCATCACTTAGTCAACCGGACCAACGGGGCAAATTCTAGGTGTCATCACACATGGTTCACAGTAAGCTCATCACACAAGGCATTGACACCAATGTCAAACAAGACTCCACACTTTCGCTAGTGTGAAATGTTCATCACAAGAGACTCAATTCGATAATTGGCTAGTCAGAACGAGATGCAAAAAGTTCACATATTGTCTATGCAGCTTCATTTGGACTCATTGTAGCAGCACATTCATTTTTGTTCTATTATGAGCACTATTCAAGTCATCGGTATTGATCAAGACCGATACTCGAATTTGCAAGAGAACAACCACATTAAAACGCAATCAAGAGGTGGCATAATTATTTGGAATGGTCCAAAAATCATTTGCAATTAAAAACAAGGAGCCACAAGCTTAGTCATCCATAAAATGCAGTATTAACACAATTTATAGCTCAAAACCCAAATATATACACAGAACAATCATCACAAAAGGTGGGCCACACCCCACCACAAATAAAAACCATTTGTCCTCAAATGCAAGAAAAAATATCCAAAAGAAGTATGACAGAGAGGGAGGTAAAGAGGGATCATGTCTAAACAGTGGCTCCATCTGTCTGGGAATCTGTGCCTGGTGTATCACTTTGATCTCGAGCCTCAGTGCCTGCTGTGTCACTCTGATCTCGAGCCTCAGTGTTGAGTGTAGTGCTAGGAACCTGGGCATCAGTGCCCGGAGTCACCTCAGAAGGAACAACAGTTGCACTAGGGTCAACCAAAGAAGTATCTACCAAAGAGGTTTGCACAGCTGCATCGATTATGGCCTCCTCACTCTCGATAAGACCCTCATACGAAACCTCCTAAGCAACCTCAATCATATCCTCATCCGTCTCCACCTCAGACTCGGGGTCAGCTATCTACTCAACTCTAACCTCATCTTCGGTGGTAGCCGGAGGCATCTCTGTACGTCAGTACTTAGAATGATGGCTTTAGGGGTTAAACGTCAAGGTACGACTCCCCAAGGACCAACCAAAGGTTCTTAAGGAGGACCCTAAAGTTTACCACAAAACTACCCAAAAAGTGACCTACGGATGGGGACCTACGAGGCGTAGCTTCATCCACGCCTCGTGGGTCAAATTCGTAGCTCAAGCCCCCAATCAACAAGCTGCAGACCATAAACCACAGACCTGCAAAACGCCTCGTGAGTCCACTCACGGTCCGTGGGTCATGGGTCATAGGTCATGCTTGCAACCTACCCAAGGTCGACTAAGGATAGGGATTTTTATGTAATTTCCTTTTTAGTTAATTTGATGTGAGGTCGTTTTATATTGTTTTAATACACCTATATAAGAGTTTTTAGGTCATTAACCACCTCATACACCTCATAAATCCCAGGACCCAAATCCATAACAACCTTTTCCCCAAACAAACTTTCTGTAGAATTCCAAGGAATAGGAAGAAGAAGAAGAAGGGTGAATCTAGGGTTGAAGAATCATGCTTTTCTACTCATATTCATGGTAAAACTTCAATAAGGTATGGTCGCTCTTTATCTATGGGTAGACTTCACCCATAGAGCCCCTCCATAACCCCTAATTTCAAAACTAGAAAGCCCAAGTGTGGAACCACAGTGGCTAGATTGATTTACGAACCGTACTGCTGATCCGTAGAATGATACTGCGAGGGTTCCAGTACCTAATTTTTGAAGATTCTAAGTTTGGAGCCACGGAGAGGGATCGACGAACTGTAGATCGATCTACGGTGCCTACTGGTGGTCCGTCGTTTGCTTCAGAGAAGTTGAATTTTGGAAGCTAAAAATATTGCCTAAGTCCTAGGTGACGAAAGGGACTCACGGATCGTAGATCCATTGACTAACCGTGAGTTAGTCTCGTGGAATGAAGACGCGTACTTGAACATAATTTCCTTATTTCGTTTCCTTTTTAGTTAGGATTTATTTTTCTATATATAGGGCAAGTAAACCTCATTTTTGGGAGTTAGACTTTATTACTTTAGTTCTACTTTGTGACTTTGGAAATTATTTTTGCAAACGTAGCAATTCTTGATTTCCTAAGTTAGTTTTGAAGATTTTTGTATTGAAATTCTAGTTAAAATTTTTGGTTTGTTATTCTCAATTACGTAAGTTCATAATTATTTCATCTAAAACAATGAATTGTGTTCATATGATTATAGGTAACAAAACTCCACAACGAGGGTTGTGGGAACCATGAGCGATTAACAAAGTATGAGTAGTAAATAAGCAATTCTTGAATAGTGCTTTGCATGCATTCATAATTCTTTCATTTAAAAGTCTTTTTAACGATACGCAACGTTAGAACTCGCCTTGTTGCTACTTGCCGGACCAAGGAGGTAATCAACAAGAAAAGAATTATCAACATAGATTTAGTGTGATACTATCTAATAGTCTAGTGTCGATTTGTGCGAAGTAATAACTAAGCCAAACATCGATGTGATGTCCAATACCAGGTAAAGGTCCTTTAGTAAATTATACACACGTAGCCGAACCAAGGTGCGGGGTGAAATTCTCTAGATGTCGGACCAAGGATTTAGAGATACCTAACTTATCACTTTGCATGTAGTACACTAGGAAATGATTGTTATTACTAGGATTACTACGTTATGAGATTGTGGGGAAGACATATACCCTAGTTAATTCTCTCATCTTGATAACAACCAAAATTGACTTTTGTTTACTGATTATTTACTGAATTCTTACAATTTGTCTCACAAATCCCCCCTTTAATTACTTGTTTCTGGAAGTAAGTTGACTAAACGAATATAATTGTTGGTTAAAGTTAAGTCTAAACAATTTTCCTCGTGGGATCGACCTCAACCTACAAGTTGGGTTCTTTACTTGATAACGATCGCTTTTGCTTCTTTAGGGAGGTGTAATTTGAGCGTATCAAATTTTGGCGCCACTGCCGGGGAAATTTGGCTTTTAGATTAATTTTAACTGCATTATTGAACTTTAGTAAAATATTTCCTAATTTTACTTTTTCTTTTTCTTTTTCTTTTTCTTTTTGTCTCTCTCAGGTTCTGACTCTAGTGTATGCCAAGTAAACGGAGCCAAGGTGAACCACTTACTACTTACGATCCAGAGTTGAACCGAACTTTGCAAAGAATGAACAATAAAGGAGTTCTAGTTAATCCTATCAGAGGAAATCCAGGTGATAAAGTTGAGTTGTAACATCCGCAGGTAGTTGGTGGGAACAACCAGGTTTCAGCTGAAAATCAATTGGGAGATGCATTGAGGATGCAGGATCCACCAGGCCCACGACTGCATGACAACTATAGGGGCAACGTCAATATTGGTGACTCTGATAGACCTCTTGTCCTAGCCCGTTTGCCTCCGGGGCACACATTTGTGGTGACCAGTAGCTTGATGCAGATGCTTATAGCGAGGGGCTTGTTCTCAGGGTTGCCATCGGAGGACCCACATGGCTCACATAGCCAAGCTAAAGGTGGTTTGCAAGAGTTGTGTAGGTCGACCAGACTTGGATGTGGATGTCATCGGATCGCGAGTGTTTCCTCTATCATTGACAGGCGATGCTGCTGTATGGTTCACTGAGCTTCCTTATAACTCAATCTATATATGGAACCAACTGAAGGATGTGTTCTTAGCAAGATATTATCCAGTGTCTAAGAAGCTCAATCACAAAGATAAGGTCAACAAATTTCTGGCATTACCTGGAGAGTCTGTAAGTAGCTCTTGGGACAGATTCACTGCATTCATAAGAGGTGTTCCAAATCACCGTAATGATGATGAGTCGCTGAAGGAATATTTCTATCGAAGTCAAGATGACAACAACAAATCAGTGCTTAATACTATTGCTGGAGGTTCATATGGTGAGTGCACATACACACAGATTGCAGAAAAATTGGAGAAGATCTCTCGCAAAAATAAAGCATGGAGCACTAGGAGGTCGGATACTGGGAGAAACACATTTGCCGTTCATGCTACAAATAACCAATCTGCGGATGAGATTCATGAGGAGATGGCTCAGATGAGGACCGAGTTGGGGTTGGTATTGAAGCATGTGAGTGGAGGTGAGGAAAAGGTAAAAGCTGTGAACTACTTGACTAAAACTCCACCACCAGTTGAAGTGTGTTACTATGAAGAGGATGCTTATGCAGTGAATGATCAGACGGGGGGTTTTTGAGCAAACGCCCAAGGATCCAACACGGACAATTAGCGCCAAGGTCAAGGAAACCAAGGTCGGAACTATGGCAATTACAACCGAAAGGGTCAATATGTCCGGGAAGGGAACTTCAATCGTGACAACAATTACAACCGGAACAACTATGGCAACAGAAATGATCGGGTTGGACCTTATGTTCCCTCTCAAAATCAGGAATTTGGTACTAGGGAAGCTGGAGGCAATATGGCGCGTATTGAAGATATGATGCAGAAGATGATGAGAAGTTTGATGCATCTGATGAGAATGTGAAAGAGATGAGAAATGACTTGTTTGTTATTGGTCAAAAGGTTGACGCCCATGTAGTATCAATGAAGCATCTAAAGCAGTAGATGACTCAGCTCTCTACTACAGTGAACCCACGTCAACCTGGGACTCTTCCTAGCAACACCATCCAGAATCCAAAGAATGATGGTCATTGTATGGAAGTTACTACTGAGGGGGTAATCAAACCATTGATCCACCTATACCGTATGTGGTGGATGTTGAGATTAGAAAAGAAGATGATGTGGTAGAGGTTAGAGAAGAATCTGAGAATGCGACAAAGAAAGAAGCAGAGATATCTCAAAAAGTGGTCCCCATACCTAGACCTCCACCACCTTTTCCACAAAGGTTAGTGAAGAAGACTGAAGATGGTAAATATCGCAGGTTTGTTACTATGTTGAAGCAACTTTCCATCAACGTTCCGTTGATAGAAGCTTTAAAGCAAATGTCTGGGTATGTGAAGTTTATGAAAGATATGGTGACAAAGAAAAGGTTTGTGAGTTTTGAAGATGATGATAGATTGCAGCATTGTAGCGCTATTGCAATTAGGTCTCTTGTGCAGAAGAAGGAAGATCCTGGTGCCTTCACGATTCCATGTACTATCGGGTTGTTACACTTTGTTAAGGCATTATGTGATCTTGGTGCTAGCATTAATAAGAAGTTGGGTCTAGGAGATCCAAAGCCTACACTTTGTTAAGGCATTATGTGATCTTCATGCCATTGTCTATTTATAAGAAGTTGGGTCTAGGAGATCCAAAGCCTACCAAGATGCTGTAACTTATGGTCAATCAAACCGTAAAAAGGCACATTGGTGTACTCCATGATGTGCTAGTGAAACTGGATTCGTTCATCTTTCCAATGGATTTTGTAATTCTTGACTGTTAGGTTGATTTTGAGGTTCTCATCATCCTTGGGAGACCACTCCTTGCCACAGGGTGTGCGTTGGTTGATATGGAGAATGGGCAAATGAAGTTCATACTAAACAATGAAGAAGCAACTTTCAATATTTGTAAGTCCATGAAGCAGAGTGGTGAACTCCAAACGGTATTTGCTATAACTTACAGAGTTGAGAGTGGAACAGAAGTGCAAACTGAAGAGCGACTCGGTGTTGAGGCACTAACAGTAGTTATGATGATTTCAATAGTGATGGTATTGAAGAGAATGATGAGTTGGTCGCTGCACTCGATTGATGCGAATATCGGTTAAAACCATAGAAATTTGAGTTAGACATGAAGAATCGAGAGTCCCCACCCGCGAGACCATCTGTTGTGGAGGCATCAAATTGGAGCTCAAGGCTCTACCACCGCATTTGAGGTACGTATTCTTGGGAAAGGATGATACTTTACAGGTAATCATTACGGCAGATTTGAATGGGCGACAAGTAGAGTGTTTGGTTTCTGTGTTAAAGAGATTCAAGCGAGCTATTGGGTGTACTATTGCGGACATTATTGGGATCCCTCCCGGTATTTGTTCTCATAAAATCCAACTCATGCCGGATCACAAAGCTAGTATTGAGCACCAAAGAATATTAAATCCACCTATGCAAGAGGTAGTTTAAAAGGAGATCATCAAGTGGTTGGATGCTGGAGTTATCTATACCATTGCAGATAGTAGTTGGGTGTGTCTTGTTCAATGTGTGCCCACGAAAGGTAGGAATACTGCGGTTCCTAATGAGAGAAACGAGCTTGTTCCGATGCGGCCCGTGACTGGATGGAGAGTCTACATAGACTACCAAAACCTAAATTCTTGGACAGAAAAGAACCATTTCCCTATGCCATTCATGGATCAGATGTTGGATAGAGTTGCTGGTAAGGGTTGGTATTATTTTCTTTATGGTTATTCGGGCTACAATCAGATTTCTATAGCTCCGGAGGACCAAGAGAAGACCACCTTCACTTGCCCTTAAGGGACTTCCGCCTTCAAACAGATGCCATTTGGATTGTGCAATGCTCCAGCGACCTGCCAACATTGTATGATGTCGATATTCTCTGATATGGTGGAGGACACTATTGAGGTATTTATGGATGATTTCTCTGTGGTAGGTGACTCTTTTGATCGATGTCTGAATCATTTGGCTGAGGTGCTTAAAAGGTGTGAAGACTGCAATCTGGTGCTAAATTGGGAGAAGTGCCACTTTATGGCGAAAGAAGGGATAGTTCTAGGTCATCGGATTTTTGAGAAGGGCATTGAGGTAGATAAAGCGAAAATTGAGGTAATAGAAAAACTTCCTCCACCTATCTCCGTAAAAGGTGTAAGGAGTTTTCTTGCGCATGCAGGTTTTTATATGAGGTTCATCAAAGATTTCTCAAAAATTGCACATACTTTGTGCAAACTGCTCGAGAAAGAGTGTAAGTTCTATTTTGATGATGCTTGTCTTAGAGCATTTGGAGAGTTGAAGGAGAAGTTAGTTACCACACCTATCATTATTTCACCGGATTGGGGACAACCGTTTGAGGTAATGTGTGATGCGAGTGGAGTGGCGCTTGGTGTGGTATTGGGACAGAGATGAGAGAAAATTCTCCATCCTATTTACTATGCTAGCAAAGCTCTAAATGTTGCCCAAAAGAACTATACGGTAACTGAACAAGAGCTTCTTGCGGTGGTTTTCACATTTGAAAATTTTCGATCCTACCTGCTTGGTACTAAGGTCATAGTGCATACTGATCATTCTGAATTGAGGTATTTGATGGCAAAGAAGGATGCAAAACCGAGGTTGATTAGATGGGTATTGTTGCTACAAGAGTTTGATTTTGTGGTAAAAGATAGAAAGGGGACCAAAAATCAAGTTGCCGATCACTTGTCCAGATTAGAGAAAGAGGGTATGCTAAAGCTTGGTGATATGGCTAAAATTAATGATGTTTTTCCAGATGAACAGGTATTGGCTGCTTCTCATGATCTGATTCCTTGGTTCGCAGACTTTGCTAATTATTTGGCAAGCGATTTGGTGCCCCCAGACCTGTCTTTTCACCAAAGGAAAAAGTTCGTGGATGATGTGAAGAAATTCTTTTGGGATGAGCCTTACTTGTATCGTAGTTGTGCTGATGGGATTATTCGTCGCTGTGTGCCCGAGGTTGAGATGTTGAGTGTACTTGAAGCATGCCATTCATCGCCTGTTGGTGGGCATCATAATGGTATTCGGATTGCGCATAAGATTTTCCAGTGTGGGTACTACTGGCCTATCATCCACCAGGATGCTCATGATTTCGCCAAGTCTTGTGATCGTTGCCAAAGAGAAGGAGGGTTTTCAAAGAGGCAAGAGCTTCCTACGAATCCTATATTGGTAATAGAGTTGTTTGATGTATGGGGGATTGATTTTATGTGTCCATTTGTGAATTCACATGGGATGAAGTATATTCTTATTGCGGTTGATTATGTATCAAAGTGGGTGGAAGCAGTTGCGCTCCCCACTAATGAAGGTAAAAGTGTCACCGCATTTTTGAAAAAAATATCTTCCCCAGATTTGATACACTAAGGGAGATTATCAGTGATGGAGGTTCCCACTTTTGTAATAAGTTGTTCAAAGCGCTACTTGAGAAATATGGTGTCCGCCACAATATAGCCACTCCTTACCATCTGCAGACTAGTGGGCAAGTTGAAGTCTCCAACAGAGAGATCAAACATATTTTAGCGAACACTGTGAATACTAATAGAACGGATTGGTCAAAGAAGCTTGATGATGCTCTATGGGCCTATCGCACTGCATACAAGACTCCCATCGATATGTCTCTTTACCAACTTGTATATGGGAAGTCTTGCCATTTACCGGTAGAGCTAGAGCATAAAGCTTTGTGGGCGATGAAAAAGCTAAATTTGTATTGGGGCGCCGCATCTAATCAAAAAATGAATGACTTTAATATACTTGATGAATTTCGCCTAAAATCTTATAAAAGTTTAGCCTTGTACAAAGAGAAGATGAAGAGGTATCATGATCAAAGAATTGAAATGTGAGAATTTGTTGTGGGTGCGCTAGTTTCCGGGCAAACATAAATCCAAATGGACCGGGACATTTTTGCTCACAAAAGTGCTCCACCATGGAGCGGTTGAACTTGAGAATAGTGAAGGAACAAGGTTCATGGTTAACGGGCAACGGATAAAGATCTATCTGTGGAAGGCAGAAAATGTGCAAAAGTTGCTGAGGCCTATCATCTTGATGAAGTCTGAGTGATCAAGACACCTGCGTCGTGCCATGACGTTAAATAAAGTGCTGCTTGGGAGGCAACCTAAGATGTACAACCTAGCCAACTATAGGTTTTTAGTTTCCATCTAGTAGTTTTCTTTGTTAAGTAGATTCTCTGTGTTAATTTAGATAGGTGTTTTACTTTGGTACTAGTGTTGGCTAGAATTAACATAGGGTCCGTGTCTAAAAAGTGTCTAGAAAATGTAAATATAATGGCCTAAGGGTTGCTACAGGTGCAGCGACGCGAAGCAAAATCTGCAAAAATAGGTCTGGTGCAGAGGTCTATGGACCCCATCGACAGCCCGTAAGTTAACCTACGGAACGTAAATGTCAAACGTAGATCCCAGGTAAGTTCCTAAATTTTTCCAAGTGTAAGAGTGATCTACAGTCCCCATCTACGGACCGTAGATCGACCCATGGACCGTACACGGGGGCTCGTGGGTCCAAAGTCCTGTGATCGTTGCCAAAGAAAAAGAGGGATTTCATAGAGGCAAGAGCTTCCTATGAATCCTATATTGGTGACAGAGTTGTTTGATGTATTGGGAATTGATTTTATGGGTCCATTT
>JAJOOR010020252.1:0-34669 GCA_036250505.1 Solanum acaule | reverse complement strand
TTTAAATTAACTAAAGACAATTAAGTTATTGAATTTGAATTTATTATTTAAAATAACTAAAAATAATAAAATTCAAGAATAATTGTGGTGCTGACAAGTGTCGTTTTTTTCCTCTCCTTTTATATATAGATAGATATTGCTATTAAGTTTCAATTCTCAACTGTATAAGAAAGTGAAACTTGCACTTATAATGTATAAAATGAAAAGCAATAGTTGTAGATGGATAACGCATAGCATCTGTTTTTTTTTGTTTGTCATGCAAGCAAAATAGACTATTTGCAAAAGCTCGTCGTTTGCTTGATCTTGGTCGTACAATACATGCGTATATATGTGCTTACATCGTAATGCTATTTTTTCTTCAGGGAATGGCGATAAGAGTAGATCTTCTGTTAACATTACATTGAGTAATATCATTTCCTACATGTCCTAGGTATGATTAGCTTTTGAAGACTTCTCATGCTTTAAGTATTTTAGATTCTAGAGGCTTTTTTGAGGTGATAGAGCATACTTGTTATTTTGGGCGTATGCCTAGGTAGACATTTGTATCACTTTAAGTTTGGTAGATGACCTTTTTGGACACATACAAAAATTTGCTCCTGCATGTTCCAGATGCTAGTACCATGCTTAATATATATTTCATATGTTTTATTTTATATTACACTCTTTCTATTTAATTTATTCTATAAAGAACTACACATTTCTATGTTTGGATTGGAAATTCTTTAACTGTATACCTCTTATTTACATCTGATTACTTGATCTTGGAACCATAGAAAAGACATGTTTAATACCACAAATTCTAAGGATGCTTTTGATAGGTGCCAGAAGTCTTCCTTTTTTCTCCTTACCTCTGTGTCTACTCTAACATTGATGTCAAATGGAATTAAGGGAGTAAATCTTTATTACCATAAAGAGAGTTAGATACATTGATGCCAAATATTTTTACTCCAAAAGAGTTTGAAAGTCTCAAGTTTGATTATTATATTTTGTTTTTATGTTTGTTTTTGGGTCTTCCCCTGCAATTTAGATCAATGCGCAGAATTATTTGAAGATAAGGGAATTTTTTGACCATTCAATAGGTGTTCTTTCTCATAGTGATCATATTCTCGTTCAAAGAGAAGTCTCGGAGGAAGCAACGAAAAAGGTATGCTTTTTACTTAAGACTTTGCTTGGAAACTAGAGAACATAAATATTTAAAAGTGTAGTTTTCTATAAGCATGGCCTTTGAACTAAATTGAAGGAATGAATGTGTAATATAGATGATGTTTTTTGTAAGGAGTCATATCGTTGAATAGGTTCTCTATTGGTCTAAAAGATTTGTATCCAGCTGTTTTCCATCCAAATTAATTAAAAGAAACTTCATAAAAAGAAAAGAAGCGGTTGTATGTTATTTTTCCTCTTTTTGAACTTATTCTTAAATGATATAATAACATTTTCTGTCACTTTATACTTAGGTAACATCCATACTTAAGCAAATAAGCATACACTATACTGTTGTTTTCATCTCCTTTTTAGTTGTTAGATGTGTTTGACGGACTTTATCTAAGTTGAGGGCCTATTAGAGTTGTCTCTCTATCTCTATGAGGTAAGTGTAACGTCTATATATACTCTATCCTTCCGAAACCCTACTTATGAAATTACAGTGGGTATATTATTGAACTAAAAATGATATATTTCGTACAACTTTTTATATCTTAATGGTTATTCCTTGGGTTTGTCACCTGTAGTATTATTTTTGTTTATTGATTCAAAATAGTGATGTCACTTATTATTTTGATTTTTCTTTGTTACTCTAAACATTCCTTAAATTATTTTAGTTGTAGGTATGATCCATCACCTTGACTGTATCTTTAAACATGTCTATAATCCTTTGACAGATTACTATATTATTCTTCCTCGTGAAATTCTTATAGGAGATATTGTTGCATAAAAATCTGATTTTTCAAAGGATAAAATTTTGAATTTGAATTTCAAACGTCACACTACAGTAATTTTTTGGAATTCTAAATGCATACTAGACATGAGTCTTTGCAGCATTAGACAGTAGATGCATCTTCCTCTTCTTCCTCCCCCTTCTCTTTATTTAATTTTTTTGCATCTTTTTCTTATTTCATCTTCCTGTCTTCTCTTGTCTTATGATTCTTTATTTATCAATTATTCACTAAGATGTTATAGAATTAGAGATAATTTTTCAATTTGTTCTCAACCAAACAAGTCCAAAGAGTCCTTAATTTTAACTTGTGATTTTCAGTCCAAAATATAACATTTCAGTTTTTAGCTAAAAAGTAGGAATTACTAATATATAATCTATCATATTTTTCATTTAAGATAGTATTCTTAATTAATTTTTCTTTTTAAAGATGCAGATCTAATTGGAATCAAGATTAAAGTTCATGAAAAGCTTAAAGAAAGGTGCTGCGAAATTAAGTCGTCAAAATGATATTAGAGATTCAGTTGGTAAAGGAAGGTGTGTTTAAGGCAATTTCATCAATCTAAAGTTGGGAATAACAACTCAATTTTGTTTCGCTCAAAACAAGTGAAGCTCACGAGATAGAAGGAAGACGTAATGATTAGATTACATTGTATCTTTCAAGATAAGCATATCTTTGTTATATGACATTATTTTGTTATAAATTGTCTACATTTGTGACATAGCATTTGTCTTCGAATTATTTTCTGATCAATAATATAATTTATTTTTAATTACGAATTACGTTTGTATTCAATCACAATTGCATTTGTCACTAATTACAATAATTTTTAGTGACAATTTTGTTGTGTAAGTAAAATTAATATTTTTTGGTGACGAAATGATTGGTTTTAACTACAAAATTATAAGTCATTTTTGTAAAAGCAATATTGTCACTAATTAATACAATTGGAGACAATATATTTTCGTGCATAAAGATCATCTTTAGTGACGAAACTACTTTTATTTGGCTACGAAACACATTTAACTCTAGAGACAAATGGTGTCGTCACTAATTAAAGTAAAAATTTAGTGACAATTAATTTTGTCGATATTAATAATTTTTTTGTGACAAAAATATAGTATCAACTACAAAGTTTTAATTTTTTTTTTGACGAAAGACTTTGTCATAAATTCTATGCATTTGGGGACAAAAACAAATTTCTTAGTTAATGCAACTTTATTTGGTGACGAAACACTAAATTGTCACTGTATACCTTTAGTGACCCATGATTTAGGGACGAACAAGGGATGTTTTTTTTTTCATCACCAAATAATTTTTGTGATGAAAAATTAGTTTTAAGTGACAAAATAATTCATCACTAATAACAAAAATTCTCCGTACTTAGTGACGGGTGTGCAGGACGGACCGTAGGTCCATCCACGGTCCATCGATGGGGGTCTCGTGGGTCACTACTGGCAGTTATTTATAGGGGTAGTTGAGTCTTTTCCTAATTAATTATACTATGTCATTTTGCCTACGTTTAGAATCCCTACATAAGCCTTTTTACCCTCAAATTCACCCCACTTAATTCATTCTTCCAAAATCCCTAAAGAAAAACCAAAACTTCCTCTCAAATATTCTCTCTATAGAACTTGAAGAAGTAGAAGATTCAACTAGGGTTTGAAGCTAAGGATCCAAATTCTCCATTGAAGGCTAGTAATTGGAGTCAAGGTATGGTAGCTTTCATTCATGGGTTCCTTCCACCCATGGACTCCCCAAAATTCCTCAATTTCAAATGGTAGGATTCTCCAATTAGCTAGGGTTTTCCTCAAACATCATGGGTTCTTTTAATTATTGATCTTAATGATTGAATTATATTTAAATATGCATGAATTGATGATTTACAATGCTTTTATGATGTTTCCCCTATGAACCCATGCAAACCCCCATGTTTTCCAAATTGTGATCT
The DNA here is from genome assembly GCA_036250505.1 of Solanum acaule. Classification (NCBI taxonomy): domain Eukaryota; kingdom Viridiplantae; phylum Streptophyta; class Magnoliopsida; order Solanales; family Solanaceae; genus Solanum; species Solanum acaule. Next base: position 30,787 of record JAJOOR010020252.1, on the reverse strand, counting down.
CATAGAGTTGGGTTGTTGATTATGAAAGATGAGTTTTATGATCTAAATCATGAAGTAATGAAATTACATGATTTTATGATAAAATCCCTATCTAGAGCTAGAATTCTAGATTTGGTTATTGAAAGTAGCTTTGAACCTTGAAAGGGAAAAGTATGAGTTTATGCATGATCTTATGAAAACTATGTAAATGTTTTAAGGGTGCTTTGAGAGTAAAGTGCCAATGATGTTGTTGTTGCTGTGTTGTTGAATGGTTATTCTCATTAAACACTTATAATCATGTTGTGAAAGGTTTTCTCACATAGAAAGGATTCTTAGGTTGAAAGGCTATTCTCACCTAATTGAATCAATAAATAAGAGCTATCATAATGAACTAACTTGGATTGGCAAGATGACATGCCTCTCTATGGATAATGAGAATAAGTAAGAAAATACTATTTCGTGGGAATTATGCTTCACACCGAGTGGATATTGACATTGAGATGGAAGCTCTCCTGTTAGTAGAGGCCGAGTTTCTAGAAGAAGTCCCATGAGATGGAAGCTCTCCCGTTTGTAAAGGCCGGGTTTCTAGTAGCAAACTCCTTATCTCATAACTATGTGCCCCCATAGGTTGATTAGCTAGCGGATCCACTTAAACTAGATGTTCATGGTTCTACCTTAGGCAAGTAGAACAACCCTTTTTGGTGTGGGAGACACCGGGTGATCATGATTTAGCTCACATGGTCTGTATGTCGGTTTAGGCTAATTTTCCTACAACAAGATGACTAATGAACTAAGGTTACTTAAAGAAGTATCTCACATGTGTTTCACAGACTTAAAGATGATTTAGCTTGCATTGACCATAATGTTTTTACTTGTGTTTTCTAACCCTCTTAAACCATGTTTTATTGGTCAATTTACATGTCATGAAATGAAATGTCCTTCTTAGCATGTTTTAAATGTTTTTATGCATAGTTATCATACTTAGTACATTTTTGTACTAACGCATTCTCTTTCCTTCATTTTTTTCCAAATGTAGGGTCCGTCAGGCAGGGTTTCCATTCTAGTGGCTAGAGCTTGGACTTTGACTCTTTCCGGGGATTGTAAGTCCTCATGGTTCGAGGAAGGACTTTCCTTATTGTAGTTTCACTTTCATATTTCCTTTTTGAACATGACATATGGGCTAGGCCCAACTTTCAATCTATTGTAATAGATGGTTATGTTGAGACATGAGTTAGACTCCTGCTTTTCTATAAAACTCTTTTGGACTTAAATGTTGTTTTACTATTTATTATTCTAGTAATTTATGTTATGATATGCTAAGTGGCTTACATGGAGTCCTTCGGGGTTCTATGGGCTATGTTACATCTAGGGGGTACCCCTGGGTCGTGACGGGTAGTTAAGGTTATGCTGGACCCTAGTCCAATTTGGTGCTAAGTCTACTCCCAACTTAATGTCACGACCCAGGGGTACCCCCTAGACCTGACATGGCGTACTTGACCCCAAAGGGGTCTGATACAATCCCTTAGCATATCATGACATAAAAACATAGGGAAAAATAGTGCGGAATTTAAAACTTTTCTTTACAATCGAAGTCTTTTATAAAATGAGAGAGAATCTACAACACCATGTCTCAAAACCTCTATATACTTGGATTAAAAGTCTTGAACACAACCTTAGGGACATAGCCCTTACATAAGTCTAAAACATAAAGAAAGACATAAAGGACATATGGTCACGCCCTCGAATACTATGAGGACTTACCAATCTTCTTCTTCTTGATCTACTATGATCCTAGCCATGAGGATGAAATCCAATATCTCCAAAGCCTACACTTATAGAAAATGTAGAAAGATGGGGTTAGCACAAAATGTACTAAGTATTGAAGCCACGCAAGAAAAATCCTTAAAACATGAATAAAAGGGACATTTTGTTTGAAACCATGCTATATGCCACTTTAGAACATCATCTTTGAAATAGTTGGAGAATGTAGCTCATAAGACAAACCATGCACATTTCATCATAGCATAAATGATATCATCATAATCACAAGCATAGTCTCTAACACCACATAATACATATTCCAATCTTTACAAGACATAATTAACATACATAGTTACATACCAAGATCATATCATCATACTAGAACTATCACATAAGCAACCCTAAGCCATACTTGTGCAATGCATAGATAGGATCCCATAATCCTACCTACACTAAGTATCACTTCTAGGCCACCATGATCATGCATATCATACCTTGACCTAATCCATAACCAACACTTATAGACAAGGAGACCTTCATGTTCATATCTTGTAATAAGTAAAGTCACTCATAGCAACAATCCATAACATGCATACATAAATTCTTATATCTTCATAGCACAAGGAAACCACACCACAACCCCCTTATAGGTCTACTTGTGTAATGTATAAGTAAAATCCCATACCTCCACTCACACCAAGTAAAGTTGATTAAGAAGTCATAAATATAGTCCGTGTTCATATTCATGTTCATGTTCATAATTCATAATAAAACATGCATTAACTCATAATCATCATGTCATAAGGGAAACTTAACATGCCCACTCTCAAAGCCTACTTGTGCAATGCATGAGTGAAGTCCCATACCTCCATTCACACTAAGTAGATCCTCTTAAAGAACCATAGTAAATAACCCATGTTCTTGTTCTTGTTCATGTCATGGTTCTTGTTACTTGTCATGTAGGGAAATAGCCTCAACCGATATAGACCATGTGAGCTACATGGAATCCGATGTCATGAACCTACACTGAAAAGAGGTGTTCTACTTGCCTAAGGTAGAACTAACATGTTTAGCTTATAGGTGGATCCACTAGCTAAGAACCTATGTGGGCACATAGTTATGAGATAGGGGAGATTACTACTAGAAACCCGGACTAACTGAGGTATAAGGTTTCCATCTCATAGGTCTATCCACTCGGTGCTAAGCTTAATTCCCTTTCATAATCATGTTAAGTCTTTACTTTATATTCATGTTCATGAAAGAATGCCTAGCACTCAAACCACATAATATCATGGTATCTCATGGATTCATTAGGTGAGAATGTCCTTTAAACCTTAGAATCATTAATATGTGAGTAAACCTTTCACATCAGGTTCATGGTGTTAATGAGAATAGCCTTTCAATCAACACAACTATATTATCATAGTCCTATACAATTCATGCATAGTCATGTGTAAGGGTAAGGGGAGAACGACCTTTCAACAACTACCAGAATAGTCATAGGATCTTCACTTTCTAAGTGAATCATGAGTTCATACACAATTCTTGTCAACATGTACAAACCTTCATAATTTGCCCTTCAAGGGCTATGAATCAACTCAACCCACACATCTAGAATTAGCACATTAGATAAGGGGAATATCAAGATTCAATAATACAATCAACATCATAGTCATATCATAGTCATGTTCATGCATGGGTGTGTGTGTGTGATTGTCCTTCCAATGACACAACAACAACATTATCATAATAGACACTTTATTCTCAAAGTATTCATAAACATGCACATAATATCATAATCATGCATACATCTCATATCTTGCATTCAAGGGTCATATTGAGTCAACACTTCTAGCATTCAATACAAGAAACATAAATACAACCATGACTCAAGTAGTCCATTCATTTCATGCATAGACTTAGGTGATCATATTATAGGTCATGTGGGTGAAGTGTTTTTACAATAGGGCCACATACAACTCGACATGCATAATATCTTCCTTACGAGAGCCTTAACATCCTTAATTTATTCACTTTAGCTTTTATCCTTAAAGCCCTAGGAGTCATCTTCATGTTACAAGCCTTACTCTCAAGCAATGCCTCACATGTTCATCATGTATACCTAGTTCTCAAGGTAACCTCACCATATGCTTCATTCTTGATCAATTATAGTCATATAGGAGACACATAAACTCAATCTCAATACTACACAACCATGATCCCTCATATGAGACCTAATCAAATCAATTCATGTCTTGAAGCTTTACCCTTAAGCAATCCATGTAAAGGTCATCTAATCTAAGGCATTACATAGAGAAGTTCATCATTTTAAGAGGATCACATTTAACTCTCAATTTGCCTTTTTCATGACATAAGACTAGACTAGATCAATTTCATCATAGACCCTTAGGTTAATCATGGATACATGTTTGATTATACTAGAATCAAGTAATTACACCAAACCATTAATCACATAATTGAGTCAATATTCAACAATTCCCACATCATGAAATCAATTTAGTAAAGTGGGGGAAATCATGGGTCGAAGGGGAGTTTTCATCATCAAACAACAATACTCCTTCAATACAATCTTAATTCATCATAACCAACCATAATAAACCATAATTAATCAATTGAAATGTTTTGGAAGGAGACCCATGTCATAGATTGTTGGGGAAATTGGAAACTTGAAAACATCTTTCGAGAGGGCTCCTTGAATGAAACTTAAACAAGGATGAAGACTCCCACACCTTAGGTGTAGAATCCAACCAAATTCGTATTGAAAATCTCCCTTCTTCAAGCTCTAACTTGGTTTCCTTCTTTGTTCTTCAATGGAGGTTTCTAGAGAGAAGATTTTTGGAGAGGAGGGTGTTTTGGGATTTGATTGGGGTCTTGAGATATAATGAATTAATTTGGTGCTTAATGATATAAAATACTGTATATAGGTATAATAAATCCATATAAAATGACCCCTAATTAAAACTAATTAAAAAGGAATTTACATGCCTACCCCTCACATTGACCGAGACTTGACAGCATTGCAGGCCTTACTCACGCCCTCCACTCACGGACCTTGAGTGGACCTACGAGCCGTGCTGCTATTCCGTAGGTCAGTTCTGAGGCTTGTATTTTGAGTGCTTGACTCACGAACATGGGCTACGGAGCGTGGACGGACCTACTCCCCGTAGGTCCCATCCGTAGCTCACACAAAGAGGCTGGTTTGGGCAGATTTGGGGAGCCTTGGGGTTTAGGCTTTAGGGTTCTCCTCAAGGACCCTTGGTTGGTCCTTGGGGGGTGGTACCTTGGTGTATAAACCTTAAACACCTCAACCTAAGCTCAGGAAGTCGTTTTACACTTCTAAACCTCCCCCAAACTCAAACACTCTCACGTAAGGCTCTAGTTCCATCTACTAGTTTTCCGGGTTGTTACACTTAATATGAAAAACTAAAATGCACTCAAATACTGAGTAGCTCAAAGTACTGATATTCTAATTGAGAATGCAACATATATATACTGAAGATATGGCATTCGAATTTTGAAGCATGATTTTCTGTCTAATTTGCCTAGCAAGTATAATTCATGAAGTATGATAAATTTACACAAGCTAGGGTTCTAAGTTATATGCATAGAACTACACTAATTCACTAAGAAACAGGTCATTTAGATCATGGAAACTATAACAGATAAAATCACAATAAATTTTCAAAATCTGGAAACCATAGGTCTGAATAGTTTATGAGGAATCGAAGAACTGACTGAATTTTAGGGACCTAATGGGTGAAAGGAACCGACTAATGAAATTCCACATACCCGGTGATGAAATGTAGGAATAAATCCCTTAGATTTTAGGGCTGAACTTGGAGAAAACCTCTATTTGTTCTTAGGAGAAACAATTGCCTCTTTCTATTCTTTTCTTTCAAAGTTGGATGATTTTAGGATAATGAGAGTTTTAGGTAGTTTCTGACTAGTTTACTAGGCTTAGACCGGGTAAAAAGATGTATTTTAAGTACCAAACGTATAGGAGAAAACACCAATGCAACCCTGGCTCAAATGCTGCCGAAGTGACTTCAAGACAGGCTTCACGGGCTGTCATGATGATCAAGGCCCGTCTAGCAGCTCGTGAAGATGCCCTGCCAGACAGGGCTTCACTAAGATGGACATAATTTTTTTACTCTGGGCTCGGATTTGGCAAACTTGGTGGCATTAGAAAGAGGACTCAACGACCTTTAATTTGATAGGTCATGGGCCACCTAAGTCATTTTGTGCTGAAAGATATGATCATTTGAAGTTGACCCAAAACTCAAAGTCTATCAAGCCTCTTTCACGAGCCACTTCAAGGCTTGTGTAAATCTCTATGGACCGTCTAGTGGTGGGTGGTCCTTCATAGTTGCCATGGTGGTTCTGCGTCCCCCTAACGGGCCACTCCATGGCCCATGTGGAGCTCCATAGACCATTTAGTAGTCTGTGATCTTTCACCTTTTGCTGGGTGCATAACCACGAGCAGGGTGATGGGTCATGGTCCTCTTCACGACCCGTGGACACCCTTCGTGGTTTGCCCTTCTCTCTTGTTCAATCTTAGTTTTGATTTTTGAGGTGTTACAATGATACTCTAATCAACTACCAAATTCGAGCGAATCAATAGAACTTTAGATGTGATCTATGAACAGGGTCAAATCTTGACTATCACTATGCACTTGTTTCATCTTGTACCCTATCTTTTATTGTTGATATTAAACTTCATAGTTACCAATTATTATATAAGAAAGAGTTGTATTCATGAGTTTTATATATGGTTATTGAGGTCCTCTAGTTGAGTCGTTCATGTCCATAATTCCGTATGAACCCTACGAATTGAGTTATAAGTCTTGAGAGTCTTTGAAAGCCAATCATTGTGTTTCAAACTAGGTTTTGAGAAAAAGTTTAAAAGTTCTATTTAATAAAGACCTAAGATTTATATATATATATATATATGGACCTATGTTAATTATTAGACTTGAAGATAAGTTCATAAGTGCATATTTTCAAGTAGGTAAACACGCCTCATATTTTGAAAAGTATTTCAAGTAATGTAAGAAGTCCATTCTTTGTGATGGGTGCATTGAGCACAAAGTTATAGTAATTATTTTGGGAGTAATATTGAGCACCGAGTTGGGTTAGAGTCTTTTATAACTCAGAAGCCCCATAAAACTATGTACCCAGCGTAGGATAGGATATCATTGATTTTTCATGCGACTCCTCACTGCCTCTGAGAAGGTATATAGTTGGATCCATAGTCACGATATCATCCTATACTCCCCGACAAGGTAAATGATGGACCCTTGCAACGTGTGGCGGGACGTTGTATCATTGCTAGGCTCATAGTAATGGTTCTCGGTTAGAGAAACTCCCCACAAGTAAAGTATATTATTTTCATGTTGCTTTCATTGTATATTTTATTGTAAAGCTTAACTGGTTTTCACTTCATGTTCATGTATTGATTCAGTTGAGTTGCTTCCAGTCATTCAGTTCAGTTATATGTTTACTCAGCCATATTACATACTCGTACATTCCATGTACTGATGTCATTCGACCTGCATCATTTTATGATGCAAATATAGGTGTTCATGATTATCACCAGGTGCTTCGTTGAGATCATTCTACACTCCAGTTAGGTTTGGTGAGCCTCTTTATATTCTAGAGGACTTCACAGTTACTTTCCAGTTAGTAGTTTTGAGGTGTCGTGGGTCTTGTCCCGACATCCTTCCTTAATAGTAGAGGCTTCATAGATAGACAGTTTTGGAGACTCTTTCAATTTCAGATATTTTATTTAAAACTTATGTTTCATACTAAGTATATTCAACAAAATTTTGAGATTCAATAAACTGTTTTTAAACGTTTCATTCAATTTGAGGCTTATATATGCTCAAGTTAGTCTTCCGCTTGTAGTCAGCTAGGAAGAGGGTTTGCTTGGGGACCACCAATGGATTTTGAGTGCCAGCCACGTCCAGGGTGTAGGCTCGGGTCGTGACATGTTGTTCAGAACCACAAATAATTATCTTTTCTTTAATTACCTAAATAATAGTTAGCAAGATTCAATTGAATTATTATTTGTTCTAATCCCCGTGGAGTCGGTTTTTATACTATATTATCTTTGACTAGCGAAGTGCTAAAATTATATTGTGTTTGTGCTCGTTAAATTTTGATGTCCTTGCCGGAGATTGACAACAAGTAGCTTTTAATAGAGTTTTATGTATTAATTAAAGTTCTTTATTGACATCTCAAGTTCCTATTATTGCAGGCAACATGTATTAACTACAACTTTTGTGTATGACATGATCTTTATCAAAATAAGTCATCGAATACAATCCACAGTCAGAAAGAGATTCATGCTTTCTTAAGAAGGAAATTGTAGAAAGAGTTTTGGGGAAGTCTCGGAGTCAGAATACAGTGACTAATGACTTCGGTAACATGTATTTGAATGACCCTTTCAACGTTGTTAACCTAAATTGGACACCTGGGAATCAATGATGATGTTGAACATCCTAAGGTTGTTAACCGAAGAAACCACTGTCCTCATGCTGAAGTAAAGATCATTGATAATGCTCAAATAACCCTCAAAACAAGTTTGAAAAGTAAGCAATCATCGTCAATAAAAATATCCAACTAAGACTCAGGGTCGAATCCCACAAAGAATAATTTGTCGGTGATTGAAAAGATAAAGAATGAATAGTTACAAGTTTGAATCTAAACACACAATTGACAAAGCTTATCAAATAGAAGGTGATTTTGGTAACTAAACAAAGGTTTTGGGCCAAGATAATATCAAGCGAGGGGTGTATGATAATTGAGAAAATTTGGGATTCAATAAACACTCAATGATCCATTGCAATTCAATACATGTTCATTCAATCATAGATAGGCTAGATCATAATAAATCAACCCTAATCTTCTTTCTGTCTCAAAGGGTTATATCACGATATCTCCTTTCGGTTTTAATCGTGTCAACAACAAAACAATCTAGATCCTTAATCTAAACCTCTACTTCTAACAAGTTTATCATTCAACAAAGTATACCTAAATTATCTCCTTTAGATCTCAATTTTTGGATTCAAAGATAAAAATGATTATTAACCTAATTCTCCACTTCACAAATTCTCTTTCGATCAACCCACAAATATTGGAAGCTAGATTCAAGTGTGCACTTTAAAATCATAGATTAAAATATGAAAACTAGATAAAACCAATTTCATGAATTCAAGCATATAATCAAGGAATTACAAAAGCAATCAAGCAATAAATCAAATGCCCAAATAACTTTGTCTATTTCTAGCACAAAAGCGCCAATTAACACGATTAAACTCACAATTCTAGCAATGCAAAATAAGGAAATGAAGAAGGGTAACAAGATTTTACTATCAAGAACACAATCTTCGAACCCAAAATATAAATTGTGAGGCAACTTGCCTTCAAGGTCTCAACCCAAAAATTACGAACAATATGAAATCTACTCTAAGCTAAGAAGTTAAGTTTTTCTCTCTACAATTCTCTTGTCAGTTCATACATGTGGAATAATGTTCCTCTCTAGCCCCTTTGTGTGAATTTAGATCCAATGCCAAATGCCATTTTTTCCATTGACCTATTGAGCGGGCTTCGCAAAAGTGGATGGGAGTTTGCTTAATCAAACATTGCAGAAGCGACACTCCCATTGCTTAAGCGAACTCCACCATTTCTGGCCAGTTCACAAAAGTGACTCCTGCGTTGTCGCTTAAGCAACCTTTGACTGCGAGTTGACTGTTTGCAAGAGAGAACTCTCCTCCGCAAGTGTAACATCTGGGATCAATTTCTGTGTTCAGCTCCTTTTTCACTTTTGTGCATTATTTTTCCTCCCAACAACAAACACCTTAAATTAATACAATTCAAAGGGTAATTTGCCTCTTTCTCTACTTGAGTGCCACAAAATCATCATAAATGAGCTTCAAATGAGTGCAAATCCACCACTCATCAACATCCCTAACTTAAAAACTTAGCTTGTCCTCAAGCAAACAAAATCCAAAACACAAGAGGCACTCAATTTAAGCACAACACCCTTCTATTTCAACTAAGGGTCATGGTCATGGATTTTGTTGGTACTAATAATTAGCAAGCAAGAAAGTGATTTCCAATCCAAGCAACTCCCTCTAGTTTAAGAACAATTTCAAAACTCAATTATTTCCAAAAGAGATCAAGTGACAACAAGAATTTTAAAGAGGCGATCACAATTACTAGTAAACTAACAACTTTCCTCGACTCAATTTCGGAATCTATGAACTTTACCAATCCATCCTAGTCTTCATGCCCTCACAAGAAAAGAAATGTCCCACAAAAGCAAATACAAGTATCTAAAATACAAAGGACAAAGATGCAAACACTCACACTCACAATGAATCACTCATGCACACAAATGCCACGCCATATGCTTGTCCATATTTTCAATTAACATTGACTCAACTTCATTCGGTTGGAGATCTCAAAGGAATTTATTAAGCTTGTAATGTAGGCTTACGGAAGGTTAGGAAATCATTTAGGTATAAGTGACTGCATCCTCGTTAAGCATTACACAACAACTCATCATTAATCAACTTTTCCATTTTTTCTTCATTTTTCAATTCAACGCACATTTCACAAAATTTATCTTATTTTTCTTTCTTATTCCCATTATATATTCCCCACATGCAACCATTTTAAACTTTTGGAGGATTCAAGGCTCATTTATTCAACTCCTTTCTTTTTTTCCCACAACTTTTTCTTTCTTTGAAACTTTTTCCGCCATTATCAAACTCTTTTCTATTTTTTTTAGTGATAAGCATCATGTTTATGAGTTTCTAATAACACCCCCACTTTAGGCTTTTAGCCTCAACTTTCACAATTCTCAAGTTCAAGGAGGGAAGGGTTCAAAAGAAGGTTACTTTTCAAAAAAGGGCAAGGCTTGTAATGTAGTTGTTGATAAAAAGGATAAGGCTCAAAGGGGACAACTACAGATATATTTAGTGTAAAGGTGTGATTTTAAGGCTAAGTAGACTTCCAGGATATTAAAAGAAAGCCTAGGACCATTTTTCCAACCAAATTTAATCAAGACCAACATTTCATGACCAACTAGGCATGTTCTAGGTGATAAAAGTAAACACAAGGCATTATTCAACTACTCACCACACATGCATGAAAACTATTCAAGATGGCTCAATTTCACTTCCTAGTCAAGAACAAAGGAGCTATTTTTCACATTTACCACCTAATAAGTTGGAGTCACAAAAAGAGTCAAAACTTTGTCAACACGTCATTCATTTTCCAAATTCCCCTTTTTTAATTTTTTTGGAGTTCCCATTTTGTGACCCACAAGGCTTAACTAAATCTATTAGTACCAAACAAGTAACAACCTTACATCAAAGCACCACAAAGTCAATAACACTCAACAAAATGACGATATGCCCTTAATAATAACGTCGCCCAATCTATAATTGGGCACATTCAAGCCTTTTCATTAACACGCATGAAAAGCTATGGGTCCTCAGACTTCCTCTACTTCAAGGCATACACACATGAAAAACTATCACCACAATTTATTATTATGAAAGGAAACTAACAAAAGATACTACTATAATAAAATTAAAAACATAATAAAAACAACCACTCGACACAACAAGCAAAAAAATCCAAAACATCAATCCAAAATGTCAATCAAAACAAGAGAAACAACCCAAAGGGGAGCACCCCAACTAAAAATGATGTTGTGTCCTCACAACACAACTATGAAATTAATAAAGAGAATACAAAGGGATCTTTGGGCTGCCTCAATCATCTCCATTAGTGTCGGTGGCCTCGCTATCCTCAACTCCACCATCATCGCTCCATGTTGCACGTTCATCTCCATCTTTCTCTGGCCTTAAGGTCGGGAGTGGCTCATTTGGCTTCAACACTTTCCGAAGGCCTTTCACCCCTTTCCACATCCGAGTAAAGAACTTGTTTCTACTTGTCTCCCGCTTCTTCATCTTGCTATGTGAGATACATAGCTCACCATTCAACTTAGCCAAACTGGCGTAGCCTTCTCCAAATTTGCAAGCTGAGCTTTTTGCTTCCTTTGATCTTTCAAGTAGGCATCATACTCACTTTGGGGAACATAGGATATAGGCCTAGAAGACCACTCACCCGACCCTTGATGTAGGTTTGTCACTATCTCCTACATGATCTTCAACTCACTTGCCAATGATTAAAAAGGGCCCAAACCAGAAGTATAGGAGAATCCTCCTCCACATGTACAAACTTTCTGGAGTCAACCTTGCTTTAATTACTTTTCACAATTGTTCCCTCACCACGCATATTAAGGGGAAATATTTAATTTTTGGGCTCCACCCAAGTGTCACCCGGAAACACCTTTACCTTAGCTCATTTGTATAACTCTGTGACCAGAGAAGGAACACCAAAGGATAGGTTGTCATGCATCTTGAATTCTCGGAACTTATTCATGATCAAATGGCTTATATTCAATTGGACAACATCAAGTACACATGCCACTATTTGTACTCGTAGCATCAAAATATTGCTAATATTTCCACTTAGGGAGATGCGGCTGCATACAATCGACATCCATGTCCTTGCCTCGGTCGTCAAGTCTGAACATAGTATCCCAACCTTTGTGACGGCCCATGGGACATTTCTTCTTGGACATAGCTTTGAAGCTAGCCAAGCACACGACCCACGATCCATGTCTGTGAAGGCCTTAATATCATGGTCAAGTAGACAATATATGGCATTGATTACCTCCGGCCCATAGTTGACAACCTTGCCTTGAATGGTGATCAACCTTGATGTCATGTCGGTTGCCATGAGGTTAACATAAAATTCCCTCCCCCATTGCTCATTCTCCTTGCATGGTTCGACCACCAAGCATATTCAAACGGATGTTACCAACCTTTGGTAGAAGTTAAGAAGTAGTTCATCAACTTTGTGAAATGCCTCGCTCTAGGAGTAGCTTCTTCTTAATAAAATTAGAATAATAGATATCTTGAGCTTGGAGACAGACAAACCGATGTTGTTCATACTCAACAACAACTTGCTCGTCAAAACGAAGTTCCTGTGCCACTCTTGACTTCGTAGAAATCTAAATCACAATAACATGAATGTGTGAGAATCCTGTGTTTAGCAATGTTATTTCATTGGTAGAAGTCAAAGAAAAGGGTCAGGAGTCAGTTCAAGATTAAAAAGAGTCCTGCTGAAAATTTCACACTGGTAGGAAATGGACTCAGATCTCACAAAAGCAAGGCATGTTCACTTATGCGGACCTCGACAAAAACAACCAGAGGGCCGGTTATGCGGAAGTCACAAGAGTGAAAAGGGATCAATTAAGCGAACTTTGATTTTGTGTTGGCGAGTTCGCTATTGCAAACTGTCGCCTCCCTCAACATGAACAACCAAATTTTAATTCTCAATTTTACACAAAATTTCAACTCCAGTAGTGTAAAGTTAACAACAACCAGACAAGCGATCAAGAAACTCAACCATTTCTGCGCAAAAGGCTTTGAAAGTCATCCTTGAGTTCTTTTGGAAATTTTATCAAACAAATGGTGCGTAATTCATTTTTCATCAATTTATTCAAGAAATGGGTACTCAAGACTTCCCCAAATACTCTAAATCAGCCCACACACAAGTATTTAACAATTAAAGCAAAGAATTCGGCCAACACATTCATAAATTTAACCCCCCAAGTTAGAGAAGTTACTATCCACATAATACCCCCAACTTTCAACAAGGCAATTAAATTGACCAACGAATTTTACCAGTTCAAGAGAGTAAGACTGAGTGTAACACCTTAGATTCGGAAAAGAAGGAAAACTTCAATTTTGGGTTGGTGTTTGTATCTATCGATCTCATCTATGGACAATACTGGCTTCTATGGGCCGTAAGTGGCAACCGTAGATAGTGGGAAAACATTTTTTTTCAAAACAAGTCCCAGCACCCTTTTGATGGTTCAACAGGACGGTCCATCATTCCTTTGAAGAGTCGTAGGTAGGTCTCGTAGTTCATCCCTAGACTTAGTGAAATTTTAAAGTTTAAAGTTGGTTTCTACGGTTACTATGTACGGACTGTAAGAAGACTTATGAGTTGTACATAGGTTCCATTTATTGTTTGGAAAATTTAGAGTCTCTGACCACTTTCTATGGTTGACAAGTACAATCTGTAGAAGTATTTACTGACCGTAAGTCCAACCATAGATGGTGTGGTCGGCAGTTATTTTTAAAGGGATTTTTGGTCTTTTCCCTAAATGATTTGTGCCTAAACTGTGCCATTTTAATCCTAATCCTAGACTCTATATAAATCTTTTTAGACAATAATCTAACTACTCTAAATCATTTTTCAAATTTCCCCAAATCCCTCTGAGTTCTTCCGCAAAATTTCTCTCTCTAAAGCTTGAAGAAGAAGTCTAGGGTTTCAAGATCAAGTCTCCAAATTCACTATTGATTGTGGACTTTGACAAAAGGTATGATAGTATTCACATATGGAGTCATTTCTTCCATAGGATTCCCAAATTCTCCAATTTTGCAAGTTAAAATCTCCAATTGAAGTTAGGGTTTTCCTCAATCTCATGAGTTCTTTTCAATTATGATCTAATTGATTTTTTTATGCATAAATTGAGGCAATTTCATGTTTTTAAGTTGATTGAACATGAACCCACACATGATCCATGATTTCTAGACTATGATCATATGATGAAGCTTTTGAACTATGAAAGATGAATTTATGAAGATATGCATGTTTCTTTATAACATTGATAAATGATTTAATGTTGCTTTGAGAGTAAAACATTGGTTTGTTGTTGTTATTGTGAACGGATTTCTCACATGCAACTCAACACATGATTGTGAAAGGGTTTTCTCACATTAATGATTCATAAGGTTGAAAGGTTTTCTCACATAAATGATTCATAAGGTTGAAAGGTTTTCTCACGTAAGTTGAATCGAGATTAAGGAGTTATTCTAATGAACTCTAGCTTGGATTGGCTACTTAATTGTTCCCTTTCATGGATAATAAGACAAGTTTAGATTAATGACTATTCCGTGGTATTTATGCTTAGCACCGAGTGGACAAACAGCGATTACCTATGTCCCATAAATATGTGTCACCATAGGTTGTCTTAGATAAACATTAGATAGTGGATCCACCTAAGCTAGCAGTTTATGGTTCTTACCTTGGCAGGTAAGGACATTTATTTTCGGTGTGGGATAGACATCGGATTCCATGTTATAGCTCATATGGTCTATGTCGGCTAAAGATAAATCTCCCACAAAAAAATGAACTAAGGTTACTTTCTAAAAGTATCTCAAATGTGTTTAAAGATGTTTAGCTTACATTGAAGATGGTTATGACTTATGTTTTCTAACATGTTGTTTTATGATTTAGCTTGGTTATTACATGTCATATAAAGTCTTTTTAACATGATTTCATAACTCTTATTCATTGTTATCATACTTGGTACATTCCATGTACTAACACATACTTGTGCCTACATTGTTTCACTAACGTAGGGTCCTACACTCCTACCTCCCATACTCGGCGATAGTGATCCTATATATACACCAACGCTTGGTGAGGCCTCATGTTTCGAGGACTGATACTCTTTTATTTCTTTCATGTCTTTTCATTCCACATTTTTTATGTGATGTATGGGTAAATCCCAATCACTTCCTTATGATGTAATAGATGGCTTTGAGACTTATGTTAGACTTCCGCTACTTTTGTCAAACTCTTTTATATTAAATGCTACTTTCAAACTCTTTTGTTTCTATTATCTTGTATGATGTATGCTAAGTGGCTTGTGTAAAGCCTCTTGAAGTATTATACACGATGTCACATCTAGCGTGTATATTGGGTTGTGACAGTGGGAGAGACATACCTGATTGTATTTGTACAATGAAGACCAAGATATTTAGAATGATTCGAGACAGTTGAGAGAGAGAGTAAAAGTTTGGACCTTTATGTTTTTGTTTTTGAGCCATTTCGCTTCTGCCCAAGGCCATTTGAATGCCTAACCTTCGCTTAAGTGACAATTGGCCGGTTTTGCGACCTCTCATGAAAGGGAAGGGTCCACTTAAGTGAGTTCCCCTCCGCTTAAGTAAAGATCACTTTTGCAAGAGTGAGCTGCTTTGTGGACTTCACTTAAGCAAACATCTGTTTGCTTTTACGACATCTGAGGCCACTTTTTGGAAGGTACTCACTATCCATTTTGGCGGACTTAAGGTCTATTGAGCAATCCGCCCAGTCTCATTGAGTGAGCCAGGGCACCAAAAAAACTTCCCAAGTCATATTTTGATGGGGTTTTAGCCCCAAATTTCATTTTCTCCAAGATTCAGGCCCCTAAACCTGTTCAAATTGATTCCAAAACTCTAAAAGCACGAGGGTTAGTCAAATATAAAAATAAAATCTAATCTAAAATTCAAGAACTCAAAATTAAACTAATTTGGATACCGAAGGGTTGCCTCCCATCAAGCACACAATTTAGCGTCGTGACGCCGGGCACATCACCTTTTGTGTTCCTACTTTGAGGCAATGAACCTTCTCCCCATCTTTAGATAATTTTGCTCCGAAAAGCATGAGGAGTGCACAATAGCATCAAGCATTTCACCCGATCTCTCCACTTTGAAGACTTAAATTTCATACCCAACTTTTAATCATTCTTCCGTTTTGGATCCTTGGGCAAGAGCCAGAGTGAGAGGGTCACTAGGCCACTTGAACATTTCATTTCATGATTGTTGGCCCTCAATTGTGTGACACCCTCGATTTCACATGATTTAAAGTAGCCATTTATGATCTTTTTGGCTTTTTCTTGCAACTCTAGTATCATGCCATTTATTTTGGCTTCTTGGATTGTTGTTTGTTTGGGTTAGTTGCACAAGCACACGATATCTTCTATATCCCCCTCAATACCTTCTCTTGTATTGGCTTTCAACATTTTAATCCTGAACTTGAGTTGGAATGTCTCATCACACCAAGCAAGGTGCAAGTCGTGAGACTTTTCTTCACTCTTTCTGTCCATTGGATAAGGGGGAGTTTCAATCCCCACAGTTATTCTCACCTTAGCCCTAAGAGTTGCAAGTCCGAACTTGAAGTTGACCGTGTCAAAGCACTGAAGTAGATGCATTTTTTGAAGCCTTTCTTTTTCTCAGGGAAGTAGGCATAGGGCTCTCTAACCACACATGATCTTTTCATCCACGACCCTAAGCCTAAATTGTCTCATCACATTTGTTTCATTGCAAGACCATGGGTCAATAGAGGGCATACCACTCCCAAATATTTGATGGTCACAAAGACCCATAGAAATAAAACAAAAGAAAGTAAGGACAACTATCACAGTTTAGATAGAAACAAGTAAACTAGAAATCCTAAATCAATTCAATATGCCTAATTGTTCCCCGGTAGTGGTGCCATTGTTTATAACGCTTAAATTTCCCTCAAAGAAAGTTCAAAGAGTAAGTGGTCATCATCAATAAAAATACCCAACTAAGCAGTATGATCAAATCACACGAAGAACAATTTGTCAGTGATTGAAAAGATAAAGAATGAATAGTTACAAGTTTGATTCTAAGCACACAATTTATAAAGCTTATCAAACAGAAGGTGACTTTGGTAACTACACAAAAGTTTTAGGCCAAGACAATATCAAGCAACGGGTATATGGGAATTGGGAAATTTTGGAATTTAATAAAGACTCAATGATCCATTGCAATTCAACACATGATCATTCAATCATAGATAATCTAGATCATCATAAATCAACCATAATCTCCTTTTGGTCTCAAAGGGTTATTTCATGATATCTCTTTTCTGTCTTAATCGTGTCGACAACAAAACTATCCAAGACCTTAATCTAAAACTTGATTTCTAGCAAGTTTATCATTCAATAAAGTAGACCTAAATTATCTCCTTTCGGTCTCAATTTTAGGACTCAAAGCCAAATATGATTATTAACCCAATTATCCACTTCACGAATTCTCTTTCGAGCAACCCACAATGATCGAAAGCTAGATTCAAGCGTGCAATTTGAAATCATAGATTAAAACATGAAAACTAGATTAAACCCATTTCATGAATTCAAGAATGGAATCAAGGAATTCCAAAAGCAACAGAGCAATAAATCAAATACCCAAATAACTTTGTCTATTTCTAGCACAAAAGCCCCAATTTCATACACACAATTACACTCACAATTTTAGCAATGCAAAGCAAGGAAATGAAAAAGGGTAAAGAGATTTTACTATCAAGAACACAATCTTCTAACGCAAAAGATAAATTGTGAGGAAACTTGCCTTCAAGGTCTCGACCCAAAAATTAAGAACAATATCAAATCTACTCTAAGCTAAAAAGATGAGTTTTCCTTCTATAATTCTCTTGTCTAAGTTCATGCAGGTGCAATAATGTTCCTCTCTAGCCCCTTAGTGTGAATTTGGATCCAATACTAGAGAAATTCCATTTTCTCCCTTGACCTATTGAGCGGGCTTCACAAAAACAGATGTGAGTTTGCTTAAGCGAACATAACAAAAACGACACTCCCATCGCTTAAGCGAACTCCACCAATTTTTTCCATTTTATAAAAGCGACTCTGTGTGGTCACTTAAGCGACATTTGACTGCGAGTTGACTTTTGGCAAAAGAAAACTCTCCTGTGCATGTGTGACATTTGGGGCTCAATTTCTGCCAGGTTCAACTCCTTTTCCACTTTTGTGCATCATTTTTCCTCCCGGCAACAAACACCTGAAATTAACATAATTCAAAGGGTAATTAGCCTCTTTCTCCACTTGAATGCTACAAAATCATAAGAAAAGATCCCCTCAAATGAGTGCAAATCCACCACCCATCAGCCATGTGGATCAAAATAATGAGAGGTCAGGAAGATTTCTAAGAGACTACGCTAAGCCAAATTACAATTGGATGACATCTAGTGTGAGATGTCCTCTTGTTGAGGGAATTAACTTTGAGATCAAGCAAAATGTTCTCTAAGCGATACAAAATAATTATGTGTTCAGAGAAAAGCAGAATGAGGATCCAACCAATGATTTGATGGATTTCGATGAAATTATGAACACTTTTCACTATAATGGGGAACCTGTGACAACCCAAAAACTTTGGTCATATTGGTACATATTACGTCCCACCGATAGGTAAGCCGAACTCATAGACTAGAACTAGAAGCAATGGGCTAAAAATGGAAGAAAAGAATGCAAAACATAAACAATAATAGCAAGAAGAAAAGGAAAATAGGAAAATCAAATCAATGTAGAAAATAAACCCCAAGACGTGGTAGCAGTCGGTATTTGAGTAACTAATCAAAATAAGAGTACAATGCCAATACAAACATATAGAATTGTATTCAAAAACAAAGTAAAGACTAATCCTAGACAAAACAAAGGGAGATAGGCAACTCTGAATGTCAGGAGCTCACCCAAGTCTTTGAATCCCACGATCTGCTCTGCACGAGATCCAAATCAGTAGAGAGAACTCGTACTAGGATCTACAGGGTGTAGAAGTGTAGTATGAGTACCAACATGTGATACTTAGTAGGCATAGGCCAACTGAGCACCAAAGATAAAGCAAGCATAAACAACAGGTAAGAAAAGGACATATATCATAGGTACCTAAAGCAATAAAAAAGAGCATGTAATAGGAAACAACTAATAGAAGGAAAAATGGATATAGAGAGCAAGTAAAAGAGGATAGGGGAAGGCCTTAGTGACGCTAGCCTAGAAACCTATCCATGACAAACTCTACTAAGGGAACCAATTAGCTGAAGTCATACTATCAAAATAACCACAAATGTCACATAAAATCCAAAAAGGTTATTCTAAACCAAACCATGCATAAAAAGTGTCAAATGGAGGAGAACAAGGAAAATATCTACCTTCAAACAAAGGACCATCCTTCATGCTTCCATAAGTACACAATCAATCAAACAATAACCTTACCGAGGCCCTATGTGCCTAAAAGGTACACAACAATAAACTAAACTTGTACGATGTCCCATAAAACCAACAGGTACAAACAACAACCAATTATGCTAGTGATAGACAATCCATAATGAATGCGAGTTATGTAGTAAAAAAAAATCAGTAGTACCAACATTGTCGAGTGCCAAGGTATATACACCTACCCCAGTCCCGACCAACAAGGTAGGACCTATATGCCTCCCTTTTCCTATTTAATTAATCATATAGACAGAGGAATCCATGGGTGCTTAGGAACCTCATATATACATGTCTGGTCCCGATCCAAGTCTTACATCTTTGTTCCTCTTGGATCTGCTCCGTCATGGTGACTAAAAATAAAATAGAACCAATTAAGTATAGAAAGTTTCAACGACTCTATGACCGGTTAAGTAAAAAGTGAGCGCATCCTTGATGTCTCTATATCTCAAAATCCATTTTATAAAGTAGTAAAGGTAGGATGACTCCCATAAAAAGACCAGAATAAAAGTAATCAGGCAAAAACCCTGCTCTCTCAAAGATTATGCTCAGAACAAATGCATGCACTAGGGTCATACTACAAATCACTTGAGAATGATAAACCAATGCAATGTATTCCATCACTAGCATCCAAAAAATACATCCAAATCACAAAAGGCAAAAAACTGCAAACTCAGACCTAAAGCACAAAAACTAACCTAAAATCTAGTTAGTCCTTGACCAAGGTCTTAGGCCCAAAATACTCCAACTAACTCAATAATGAAACATAAGAAGAAACATCTCTATTCAAGCAACAAAGGGAATTATGAAGAATCAACATTTGATGGAGTAACTCAAGACTTTCCACATCTACTTGAAGATGCCACCCTAAGGTACAAAGCACAACTAACTCTATCCTATGGCGATAATATGAATCAAAGGGTCCAAAGTCTAACCACGAGATATGGATTTCATCACATTTACAAGTCTAACCAAGATGAGTTCTCACAATACTTAAGTAACACCACATCCCCCACATCAAAACAGAGTCTTACATCTTTGTTCCACTTGGGTCGACTCCGTCATGGTGACTGAAAAAAATAAAATAGAACCAAATAAGTATAGAAAGGTTCGGCGACTCTCTAACCATTTAAGTAAAAAGTGAGCACATCCGGGATGCCTCTATATCTCAAAATCCATTTATAAAGTAGTAAAGGTAGTATGACTCCCATAAAAGGACCAGTTTAAAAGTAATCAGGCAAAAACCCTACTCTCTCAATGATTATGCTGAGAACAAATGTATGTACCGGGTCATACTACAAATCACTTGAGAATGATAAACCAATGCAATGTATGCCATCACCACCATCCAAAAAATACATCCAAATCACAAAAGGCATAAAACTACAAACATCTCAGACCTAAAGCACAAAAACTAACCTAAAATCTAGTTGGCCCTTGACCAAGGTCTCAGGCCCAAAATACTCCAACCAACTCAATAATGAAACATAAGAAGAAACATCTTTATTCAGGCAACAAAGGGTACTATGAAGAATCAACATCCGAAGGAGTAACTCAAGACTCTCCACATCTACTATAACATACAACCCTAAGGTACAAAGCACAACTAACTCTATCCTATGGCGATAATATGCATCAAATTAAGGGTCCAAAGTCTAACCACCAGATATGGATTTCATCACCTTTACAAGTCTAACCAGGATGAGTTCTCTTAATACTAAAGAAACACCATATCCTCCACATCAATGAAGAGTCCCAAACCAGAAACAACTATAATGACTAAGGAGCACCAATACTCTATCCAAGGCACAATGAAAACAAACTATTCTGAACCTTTAACATCAGCTCTAAAAGAGATAAGAAACACCAAACTAAGGCAACCTAAACTAAGGATCTCACAATAAAAACTAGCACAAGTCTCATATGAAAACCACAGATTAAGGATTAAGGAAGAGCATCTTAAAATCGCTACATACAATCCAAACTCACATGCAATTCATGCTAAACAATATCTTATAAAGCACAATCTAAAGGAAAGTAGACTGCAGTCCACCTCAAAGTTGATAACGCGTGCTCCAACCCGATGAACTAGAACTTTCATCCTTTGAATCACCTTCGATCACTGCCACACTATCATAACATTGATCATAACGTCAATAGAGTTGTTTAGACACCAATATTCCAATTATTGGAGACAAACCAAAATTGAGTCAAAACTAGAATATGGGACCCACACCATGAATCCCAAAATTGACTCTGTCAAAAAGTCCAAATAGCTCATGGAAATTGTACCCCCAAAATGGGCACAATCTGAGCTCGGAAATAGACTAAAACAACCCATGTAAATAACTTCACAAGAAGCCACAATTTAAGGAATTTGGGCAGCCCTTTATGGGTATAAATTACCTTTCCTCGACTCCCCACATACATCCCTAATCACTCCAATGTCTATCCACACATATCTTAAAGCAACACAAGTGGTATGACTCAATTGAGTGCTCCATATCTCAAGAAATTGAGTTGGAAGAATTGGAATAAATTGGTTTTTAAATAAAAGACTAGTCAGGTGACTACTGCAAACACAGGCCCTAAGTCATGAGCACAAATGTGAATATGGTCGACTTGACCTAGAACCTCCTTCGCAAACGTGGATGTCCTCCCACGAATGCGGAGGGTAGAGGTGACTCCTCTCCGCGATCACAGAAACCACCCCACGAACGCGGTACACAAGGCTCACAAGCCTTAGTAAATGTGAAGGCAAAAAGAAGTGGCCTCCGTGAATGTAGCAGCAGACATGTAAACACGAAGAGGAAGAATGTACTGACTAGCCTATGTAGCATTAACTTAATTTCAGATTGAATAAGCTTCGACGGGGTGCTCAAGATTCGTTTGGAACCCTGTGTGCAAAAAAAAATATGCTACTCCATCAAATTCGGCATTCTGAACTCAATGGAACCATCAAAACTTTCATCTAAGGTCATTTTGATGAAAAGTAGGTCCCACAACCAAGCTCTATTTAAAGCCAAAACCAACAAGGTAGCTTAGAATGAGCCCGGAAGCCTTAGGATCTGTACAAAAGATTCTTCTTGACTAAACTTGATGTTCCAAAGCTAACGGAATCATCAACAACACATTCTTAGGCCATCTTCATGAAATTTTGGCCGAAGTCAACCGTTCAAGTTTCAAAGGCTTAAAAAAATGGAAATTTGCACAAAACTCAAACGAACAATCCGAAGACCAAACTGTCAATTCCAAATAGTTATAAATGACTTGGGTCCACTAGAGGAAAGTTTTAAATGTTGTCTAGATTAGAAATTAGTGGAAATGACCTAGCGGTTCATTACAACATTGGGCAATCCTATTTTGTTAAGAGCATTTCCTTTCTCTTTGAAGGATTATGCTAAGATCTATGGATCAATCCACACCTAAGATGAAATGACAATAAAGTTTCTGGATAAGTGTTTCTGTTATGACCTAAAGTATACCCTAGGCATAACATGACATATAAAATCTCAAAAGGCCCCACATAAATGACTTAGCATACATCATACAAGATAATCAAAATAAAATTTTTAAAGAAACAATCTTATATTATAAAAAAAGTTTGACAAAGCGTAAGTCTAACACAGTCTCAACAATCTATCTAAACATAAAAAAGAGTGGTTGGGACGTAACCCATACACGATATACATCATCCAAAAATTAGAAAGACATAAAGCAAGTAAAAATGTCTCATTCCTTGGAACATGAGGAGTCACCAACTCTTGAATTTGATAGAATGATCAACTAGCCACGAATGTTAGAGGTAGTAGCGTCAAACCCTATAGTAATTGAACAATTTATGCACACATATGCATTAGTACATGAAATGTACTGAGTACAAGGCAATATGCATAAACATATATGATAGCATGAAAAAGTTAAACATGTGAGCTATGACCAACAATTGAGCATTTAAAGGCTTAATGAAGCAAGAACATATCATAAGATATGGTTAACACATTTCAAATAAGAGACATAAGAAGGCTTTTGAAGAAACATATTCATTTTGTGGGATATTAGCTTTAACCAACAATAAGACCATAAGACCTATGACATGGAATCTAGTATATCCCTCATATCGAAAGAAAGGTATTCTACATGCCAAGGTAGCATCCATACATATCATCTTTTGATAAAGTGGATCCACTAGATAGGTCATTTGAGACAATCCTACGGGGACACATAGTTTGGGACTAGAGGTTGCTACTAGTGACTACGTTGTTTGAGCCTCCACATCAAAGCCCTCTTAGTGCTAAGTCTAAATCCCAATGGAATAAATAAAAATGAAATATCATTATAAAATAGGAAATAAAATTATCAATACCAATCCACACCTTAAAGATGAAAACATAGAATTGCTACTTAAATTACAATTCAATCATAGGTGAGAAAATCTTTCACCAATGTGAATCCATATGTGAGAAATATCTTTCCTAATCATGATCATATTCGTTAAACCTTTCACAACAAAATTGATACTTTCATCTAAAAGCATCCTATTATCATAAACATCATTTTCATAAGACATGTATAATCCTTCAGAATTCATAGTTCATGGGTTTATCATAAGTTCATAATTGAAAGTCACGGATCATGCTTGGGTTTATATAAATTCAATTAGATATCATGTAATTTACATCAAATCATGTAATAGAAGATTTAAACAATAATAAAATCATAATTGAATGAAACCCATATAGAATTAGGAAGAACCCTAATTTGATCAATTGAAATTGATTTGAACAATTGGAAACCTTGGGGACCCCATGGAGGAATGAACTCCATGGGTGAATACCCATATACCTTGCTACTCCAAGCCCAAAATTAATTGTGATTTGATGACCCTGGAGTGAACCCTAGCTTCTTCTTCTTCCATAGGTTGAGAGAGAAATTTGGAGAATTAATTTGGTTGGGTTTTAGGGAAATAGGGGAATGGGTTTAAATTGGGTAGATTTAGA
The DNA here is from genome assembly GCA_036250505.1 of Solanum acaule. Taxonomy (NCBI): domain Eukaryota; kingdom Viridiplantae; phylum Streptophyta; class Magnoliopsida; order Solanales; family Solanaceae; genus Solanum; species Solanum acaule. The sequence goes on along the minus strand of JAJOOR010020252.1, from coordinate 6,085 downwards.
ACTTAAAGTCATTATATAGGGATTAGGATAGAAAATGACCTAGTATAGACTTAAACCATTTTGGAAAAGACCCAAAAGACCCTAAGAATTAACTGTCGGACTGGTCTACGGGTCTGACCTACAAATCGTTGAGCTTTCTACAGTCCGTACTGGTCAACCGTAGATCAAGTATTGGATCTTAAAACAACCCAAATTTTGACAGGACCCTTCTATGGCCCGTAGGGATTCCTATGATTTGTAGACCCTAACTATAGAACTTAACTTTAACCCCAAAATTTTCACTAAGTCTGGATTGTTTCTACGGAACCAATCTACGACCTGTAGATCACTCGACGGGCCGTACTGGTCATCCGTAGGCTGAGGTACTGGGACTCGATATTCAAAATATATATTACCATGCATACAAGACAGGTCTACAACCCATTGAAATTTCTACGAACAGTAGACTGGTTTCGCAGACTTGAACCAATAGCCCAAATTCATGCAACCTATTCCCTTTTCAAAATCTAAGGTGTTACAATATCTCCCCCTTGGGAATATTCATCCTAGAATGGAACTCAAGGCAACATAAATAGGGTAGGGGAAGGATTCTACATGAATGCAATCACATATATGCACATAATCAAAGAGGAAATCGACTCAAAGCTAAAATATGCTCAAATATCATTTCATGAAGATACATGTATGTATTAGGAACCATGAGAATGACTAAGATACATGAATCCATAAGAATGAACCATGAAGGGCTAAGTACCTCAAGCTAGGGTAGGATCAAAGGGAAATAGATAAGTATATCGGGACATCATATCGGCCTCGGCTTCCCAAATATCACCCTCAACCATATGATTCCTTCACAACACCTTTACGGATGCAACTCTTTGTTCCTCAACTTTCTAACTTGTCGGTCCAAAATCTCAATCGGATCTTCTTCATAAGAAAGACTTTCCTTTATACCAAGACTTTCCAATGGCAGAGTTTATGTCGGATCACCGATACACTTCTTCAAGAAAGACACATGGAACACCAGATGCACCGACTATAATTTGGAGGGTAAGTCTAATTCATAAACCACCTGGCCTATCCGCCTCAACGCTTGATACAGACAAACATAACGGGGACTAAGATTCCCTTTCTTACTAAACCTCATGACACCCTTTATAGGAAAAATTTCAAGTAGATACATCAATATCAAACTTAAGATCCATTCTTCTAACATCAGCATAAGACTTTTCTCGAATTTGAGTCGTTTTCAACTTTCTCTAATAAGCCAAACTTTTCCATAGCCTCATATACCAATTTAGGACCTATCAAAGTAACCTCACCAACTTCAAACCAACCTATGTGGGATCTACACCTCTTACCATAAAGATCTTCAAATGGAGTCATACCAATACTTGAATGATAGCTATTATTATATTTAAACTCAATCAAAGGCAAGTGATAATTCCAATTACCCTTGAAGTCAATTACACATGCCCTCAACATATCCTCCAAAGTTTAGATAGTACGCTCTAATTTCCCATCGGTTTAAGGATGGAAGGGCGTACTAAGCTTGGCTTAGGTACCAAGATCATTTTGGAAAGACTTCCAAAATTGAGAAGTGAATTGGGTACCACTGTTAGAGATAATAGATAAGGGAAACCCAATGCAACCTAACCATCTCTCTTAGATACAAATTAGAATAATCTTCCACTGAAAAAGAAACCTTGATGGGAATGAAATGAGACAACTTCTTCATATGATCCATAATAACCCAAATCGAGTCATGTTGTCACCGGGTACAGGGTAAACCAACAATAAAGTCCATATTCAAATCTTCCCAGTTCCAAGTAGGAATTCTAATATCTTGGGACAAACCTCTAGGATTTTGATGCTCAACTTTCACTTGTTGACAATTAGGACAATTAGCCATATATTTCGCAATATTCTTCTTCATCCTATTCCACTAATAGAGCTCACACAAGTCACTATACATCTTGGTGGCTCCCGGGTGAATGGAATATCGAGAACTCTGGGCTTTCAAAAAAATTTGATCCATCAAATTATTAACATTGGGAACACGCAAATGACCTTGATATCAAAGTACAACATCTCCCCCTTGGGAGAAAGCCTCAACAGACTTCTTATGCATCACTTCCTTCAACTCAACTAAAATTAGATCAAGACTTTGCTTAGCTTTTACATCCGATACTAAAGATTATTCTGAACCATTTTGGACAACTAAACCACCTTCATCTGAATCAATCAACTGAACACCCAATCGAGCCAATCTATGAACATCATGAGCAAGCTCCTTCTTATCTTCCTCAACATGTGCAACACTACCTGTTGATAATCGACTAAGCGCATGTGCCACCACATTCACCTTCTTGGGGTGATAGAGGACACTCATGTCGTAATCCTTTAGCAACTCATGCCACCTCCTTTGATGAAGATTTAGATCCTTTTGCTTGAACACGTATTACAAAATTTTGTGGTTGGTAAAAACATCAGCGTGGAAACCATACAAATAATGCCTCAAAATCTTTAAGGCAAAAACAACCACCGCTAATTCCAAATCATGGATAGGATATTTCTTTTCATAAATCTTGAGTTGCCTTGAAGCATGAGAAATAACATTCCCATTTTGCGTAAGAACTCATCCTAATCCAATTATTGAAGCATCACAATACACAACAAACCCATCAGACCCTTCCGGTAAAGTCAAAATAGGAGTCGAAGTGAGTCTGTCCTTCAACTCTTGAAATATATTTTCACAAGCTTCCGACCATAAGAACTTTACCTTTTTGGGTCAATGTAGTCAACGGAGAGACAATCAAAGAAAACTCTTATACAGACCTTTATAATACCCGAAAAAACCTAAGAAGCTGCAAATATTACAAGGGCTATCCAATTCTTAACTAATTCAGTCTTCTTAGGTACTACCTTAATACCCTTACCAAAAACAATATGACCAAGAAAAGTCACAAATTTCAACCAAAAATTGCGCTTACTAAATTTGGAAAATAATTATCGGTCCTTGAGGACTGAAAACACAATCTTGAAATGATTGGGTTGATCATCCTCACTCCATGAGTAAATTAAGATGTTATCAATAAACACAATCACAAATATATCAAGGTATTTTCTGAACACTCTATTCATTAAGTCCATCAATGTGGCCGGAGCATTTCTCAACCCAAATGACATTACCAGAAAAACTCATAATGACTATTCTTAGTTCGAAAAGTCATCTTCTGAATGTCATTTTGTTTCACCCTCAATTGGTGATAACCCGATAAAAGGTCAATCTTAGAGAAGAAACTTGCACCTTGGAGATGATCAAACAAGTTATCGATCCTTGGAAGAGGGTGCTTATTCTTAATGGTAACCTTTTTCTATTGCCGGTAATTAATCCTCATGCGAAGTGAACCATTCTTCTTACGAACAAACAAAACTAGAGAACCCCATGGAGAGATACTCAGTCGGATGAAACCTTTATCAAACAAATCTTTCAATTACTTATTTAATTTCTTAAGTTCTGTTAAAGATATACAGTAAGGAGGAATATAGATAGGTTGCATATTTGGGAGAAGGTCAATATCGAAGTCTATTTCCCTTGTGGGAGGAACATCGGGTAGATCATAGAGAAATACTTTTGGAAACTTAATTTCCATAAGGATCTATTAAAGGGTAAGGGTTTCATAATCAGTATCCCTAACCCGAACAAGATGGTATATGCAACCCTTAGAAATTATTTTTCTATCTTTAAGACAGGAAACAAACTAACCCTTAGGCATATAATTTCCCACTTTCCACTCTAGGATGGGCTTATTTGGAAACTGAAACTTACCACACGGGTTCTACAATCAACAGAAGCATAACAAGAATGGAGCCAATCTATACCAAGAATAGCATCGAAATCAAACATATCAAGCTCTACTAGATCAATGTGAGTGACTCTATGGGTCAAGGAGATGGGATAATTTCTATAGAATTTCTTAGCCACAATAGACTTACTGATGGAAGTAGATTTAGAAAAAGGATCTAACAACACATCAGGAGAAACAGAAAATTGCATAGCCACAAATGTTGTCACAAAAGACAAAGTAGCACCAGGATCAAGCAGAGCATAAACATCAAGATAAAATACTTTCAACATACCGGTACCCACATTAGGAGAACCCTCTTGATTATGTCGAGTTTGAAGTGCATAGAATCGATTTTTTATTGGAGCACTCGAATTTCAACAACTAGGCGGAGCTTGCCTACCATTTTTTTTCTTGTTGATCCTAGATGGTTGATCTCTCAAGTGGCGACCACTTTTACTACAACCAAAACAATTATCCTTACCCATCAAACACTTTCCAGGATTACTCTTGTATCTTTACCTAAACAACTATTGTATTTCAATTGTTTCACTATCATCACAAACTATGTGAGGCCTGTAGGTCTTAGTGGTACCTCACTTTCACTAATGGCTCCAACATCATTTTTCTGTTGGTCAGTGTTCCAAAGAAGTGCAACGTATATTGACTGTAGCAATATTGCATCAAAGTTACCCGCTTAATTTTCTTGTCCGTAAGACAACCAATTAGCATAAGCAAGCATATAAATACCACAATCCCTGCATCCAACAAAAGAAAACTAATGCTCCCTATATTTGCTTTGTATTCTAAAAAAATTGCCCAAGTCATTGAAAAATACACATTCACATATGTTTAACAATATTGCATTCAAGTTTGTTAAATGTATGTATTTACTCTCATACTTGTACCCATCTGATCAAAATTGTATCCTTATTCATTAAAATTGTATTACTGGACTGTTATCAAATCTATTTTTTGTATTCCAAACAATCACTTACAAAATATAATGCAATTATCATATCTTTTTTGATAATGGATACAATATTTATGAGCCAAACAAAAAAATGATTCTTCAATTGCACTATGCGAATACAAAAATATTTTTCTACGAACATTCCACGGTCATTCTTATTTTGTATTCAAACAAATTAACATTAAAGCTATCCAGCAAAACTAATACTTCCATTTGTTTTCATAATAGATACAATTTACAATTATCAAGGAAAATAGATACGATTTACAATTATCAAAACTTTCCATTGTCATTTCCGAATCACTTTGAAACAAATTTAGGATCTAGCAATTAAGTAATACCTGATCAATTTTGTATTTCACTAATTATATCAAAGTTTGAATTTGGGAATTCCTTCTCTGAAGTTGCTTCGCAACGAAATTGTACCCGTTTTCAAAGTCTTCTTCCCAAATTGAAAAAATGCAATTTAATCGAATTCACATTAACAGAGATTGAGTATTATCAATGGAAATTTAAAAATTGATATTAGAAATTTGATGAACAAGTGGGATGGATTCCCTGTCGTTTATTTTTGAATTTGTAACTGATGAGAATTTTAAGTGATATGTTCCTTTTTAAAAACATTCTCTCTCCTAAATTTCTCCTTTTTGTTATTAAATAATTGTATTATTTCCATTAAAACAAATAAAGAAAATGTATATCAGATGCATAACAAACTAAAATATTGACATTTTTAATAAATATTAAAAACGTGGTTAAGGGGTCCTATTAAATGCTAAAATATTGATATTTTGAAATTTTTCCTTAGGATCTTTGCCCCATCCCAACATGTTTTGTTATTCACTCAAAGGAAAAAAGTATTTTAGCACACATCCCCGAATTTTTAAATAATTTAGAGATAAATGTCAAAAACACACCTAAATTATCCTTTTTTTTTAGTTTTATACCTAAACTATTGAGAGTGTGAGTTTCATACCTAAATTATCACATATTAGTTTGAGAAACAAACCTCTATTTTTTATAACACTCTCATCATGATGTGTGTAATACACTCTCTTTTTTATTTAACAAAATTATCACATCACACTCCACATGGACCGAAAATTCCACCATGACAATATTTAAATAAATTATTAGTATTAGTTAAAATTAAAGATTAATAAATTATGATCCCAAAAAATTATATTTTTTTATAAAATAAAATATAAAATATTTTTCTTACCTCACTCCATCACTTCCTCTCACCGTCTCTGCGGGGGGGGGG
>JAJOOR010020251.1:0-31709 GCA_036250505.1 Solanum acaule | reverse complement strand
AGATAGTATCACACTAAATCTATGTTGATAATTCTTTTCTTGTTGATTACCTCCTTGGTCCGACAAGTAGCAACAAGGCGAGTTCTAACGCGTGCACTCATTAAAAAGACTTCTAAACGCAAGAATTATCAATGCATGCAAGACACTATTCAAGTATTGCTTAGTTACTATTCATACTTTGTTAATCGCTCATGGTTCCCACAACCCTAGTTGTGGGGTTTAGCTACCCATAATAATATGAACACAATTCATTCTTTTAGATGAAAGAATTATAAACTTACGTAAGAAGAATAATAAACGCAGAAATTCAACTTGAATTGCAACACCAAAATCTTCAAAATGCACTTAGGAACTCAAGAATTGCTAAAGTTGAAAGTTAATCTCCCAAGTCAAAAACTAAAATAAAATAATAATGTCTAACCCCCAAAAACGAGGTTTACATGCCCTATTTATAGAAAACAAATCCTAAATAAAAAGGGAAACAAAATAAGAAAAGTTTGTTACAGGCACGCGTCTTCATTCCACGAGACTGACTCACGGACCGTCAATGGATCTACGGTCCGTGAGTCCCTTCCGTCAGCCAGGACTTGGAAAATATTTCAACTTCCAAAAATCAGCTTCTCTGAAGCAAACGACGAAACTGCAGTACGGACTGTAGATAGATCTACGGTCCGTCACTCCCCTTCCGTAGCTCCACACTTTGAATTTTCAAAAATCAGGTACTGGAACCCTCCCAGTATCAATCTACGGATCAACAGTACGGTCTGTAAATCAATCTACAGACCGTCAATGGGCACCGTGGTTCCACACTTCGTCAGATTTCCCTGATTTACCTTCCATGCCTTGGCTGCTGATCTACGACTACCATCTACGGAGCGTCAATGGATCTACGGTCCGTAGATGCCCTCCGTAGATGCCTTTTTCTGCAATTCTGTCAGTTGTCTCTTTAATTCCGCGCCTAAACATCTTTCCTGTAAAATATGATAAAAACACATGAAAACTAATACAAATAAAACCCTAGTCATACACAACTTGTAAGTGAAATGTATTAGAAATACCGTAAACTCACGGTATATCAGCCACGACGTTAACTAAGGCGCTTCTTGGGAGGCAACCTAAGGTGATGTTGCTTTAAGTTATTTTGTTCGAATAATGGTGTGCTAATTTTGTAGGTTAAAGTGAGAAAGATGTTGAAAAGTGCAAGTTGGCGAGCCAAGGATCCAGTTGGCGAAACGCCGAACCTATCAGCGATTCCAATTTAATCCGCCGTTGTGACCCTAAAATGAGGGATGTCCTGCAAAACTCGGTGAGATGAGTATACGTTTGGTGCATCGCCGAGTTGATCGGCGACAAGACTAACGTCGCCGAATGGCCGAGAACTGAACGGTTATATAAAGGCCAAAGGTAAAAATTTTGAATATCTCACTTTCCCTCATTTCAAACTCCTCAAAATCACACCAAAGGTACTTTTTCCTAGATTTTTGCCTTCCATTAGTATTTTAGTCAGTGACTAGTGTTTGGGGTTGGATCTCTTTTCTACCTAGCGTTTCAGAAAACAATTTGATCAGCATCAAAGGTTAGTCTCTAAAACTCCAAACTTATTTTTGATAATTTTGCACTCTCTTGCAATTATAGTACCAGGATGATGTGTGTTGAGCCTCTCTGATAGAAATAGGGTGTTGTGATGCTATTGTTAATTCAAAAAAATTGTCTGAAATGCTTTATTAGTCGATTGCCTTATTATTTGTGCTTTGATTTGAATGAACTTGAGGTGGGTGTTGCGTAATCGTTGTTAGGTTGGTTGTGCTAAATAACAAAATTGAAGTGGCCCATATTTGTACTAAATAACGAAAAGTGCTCAATGACAGAATGGGTGACAACATTCCTAAGGGTAATCTTAGTTAAATAGCCAAATTTGGCAAAACTGGAAAAAGTCTGAGTATTCTAGGGTGATGGGAAGTATCGGTCTTGTGTAAATTTCGTGTATGCATACTTTGATTTCATTTCCAGGGCTTGTAAGGTCGATTCTAAGATATGGGTGGAAATATAGGCACGTTGAATCATTTGGTGAGTTAGGTCGTGCTCACCAAACGACTCAGCGGTTTGCCTACTAGTCTTAGATTGCCCTTCATTCATGTGCATAGTGCTGAGAGATGTGTAAATTTTGGCTGACACATTCGTGATCGCCTAAAGTAGTCGGCGACTCGCTGATAGGACTTTAGACCGCCCATTGCATGCCCCCTTTTGCCTTTTTTCACTATATCTTTTGGCGGACAACCTTGTCGTCGCCGAAAGTAGTCGGCATCTCGCCAAATAAAATTTTTCATCTCTACTTTGCCTAGATTTCAAGCTATTTCCTTCGGCGAGTTCGAACTAGATAATCAAAGAGATTTGGCGATTCGCCAACTGGATCGGTGAGTCCTTCTGCAATAAGATTCTCTGTGTTTGAGTTGAGTTTTGTCTAATCTCTTGATCTTTTGCAAATATGGTACGCACAAACTTAAATGAGCCACCTCAGAAAAATGCAAAGGGAAATACAATCAATGAAGAAGGATCACGTCCTTCACAGAAAAGAAAGCAAGATCTCCCACCGGGAGATAAAGGCAAACGAAAGAAGCATATCGCTAGAAAAGGGTCAGCTATTGAGCCAGATTTTTCTGAGCTGAAAGATGAACAACCCTTAATTCACCATCAGAATAGGCTTAGGGATAGACCTCAATCAACACATATCAGAGTTACATCAGCTGCAACTCCTCCGACTACCGAATCAGTACCAAACCCGGCACCACCTTCAGTGGTCCCTGCTGAGGTGCTTGACACGTTCAAGTATCATGAGTTCGAGTAGTTCACTAGGCCACGGGGCCATTACATCCCTTCCTGGGTTTGGGAATTCTACTTAGCCTATAGGGAGTTGGTCCCAAAAAATAAGAAAAAGGCTAGTGAGTTTTGACCGGTGAAGTCGGTTATGGTTAGAGGCAAGGAGGTAGAGTGTCACATCAAGCATATCAATGTTGTACTAGGTCGACCGCTGCACTCGATACTGCCCTACGAAGGTTTGCCTATTGTTCCATCCATGGATGATTTGATGGGTTGGTTAGCTCCGATGATTTCTAACATCACCCCGAGGTGGTTGGTTGTGGGAGCTCCGATTGAAAAGAGGGATATGAACATCGCCTCCCGGTACTGGTTTGGCTTCATCAGCAGCACTATCATGACATCCCAGAACGAGTCCATTCTACATCATCCTAAGGCAGCTTGCATTAGTTCTATCTTGGCCAGGAGGCGGATCGACCTGGGACTGCTGGTTTCACAGGATATGGCTATGAGAGCCAAACAGACACAAATATCTCTACATTTTCCTATTCTAATCACCGAGTTATGTCGACGTGCCGGAGTACCCCGGGACCCTACCAGCGATATAAAGGTCACCCCGTCTTCTTCCACCTATATTCAGCGTATAGAGGCCGAGTTCACATGAGAGGAGGTTGACAAGAGGAGAGCAGCCCCAACAGATACTTCTCTAGAGGTCGATGTTGACTCATTGCCAGCAAAGGCATCCTCATCTACTCCAGCTTCAGAGCCTTCAGGTATACCCGCTCCTTCTTCCCCTTCACATACTCCAGGTACATCCTCCTCCTCCCAACCTGCCAGGATCACTCGGGCCATGATCTTGAAGATAGGACAATTTGCCTATTCAGCTGATGTGAGAGCTACCCAACTGGAAAAGTCCATTCCAGGGATGATCAACAGGGTCATACTAGCAGCACTTACCCCACTTCAGACTGCTGTTGATGCCCTAACATTGAGAGTCATTTCTTGTGAGAGTATACAGGGAGAAGCCTCTAAGTTGGCAGCTTTAAAAGCTGAGATTGCGAGTTTGAGGAAGGACGTAGACTACCTTAAGTCTACTGACTTCACTTTACTAATAGAGAGGGCAGATGATAAGGATGCTCCTGAGACCACCGGAGATGTGCAGGGGGATGGCGCAGCACATGCAAAGTCGGATGCAGAGACCGATGAGGAGTTGATATCAATGGATGCTGAGGAGACACAGGAGAGCAGAGATGAGGGCATATTCACAGACTTTCCAGATCTTATAGAGACGTTTGTGCAGCCGGTGATCCAAACATTGCCGGCTAAGACGTCCACAGCAGCTCCTAGCGGATCTGGCACTGCTATTCAGTCTGAGACTACTACGAGTACTGATGCCCATATACAAACTGCTCCATCAACTACTAAGACCCCGATAGAGAGAGATACTGCATAGACAGGACCTTTCTTCACCCCCTCTCTGTCTTTCTTTACTTTGCCTTTTGGATTCTGTATTATTTGCATTTGAGGACAAACGCTCTTATTTGTGGTGGGGTGAGGCCCAACTTATTTTTCTTTTTTTGGATACTTGTGTTTTGGTGTACATTTGGGTTGTCTGTTTTTAATTGTGTTTTTAAAACTGCTTTGTGATTGTTTGAGCTTGTCGCTCCGTTTATTTTTATTTACAAAATGATTTTGACCCTTTCGACAAATTTTGAATTGTTCGCACATTTTTGCCACCCCTCGTAAGTTGATGTGGCTGTTCTTTTGCAAAAAAATTTGAGTCCCGATTTCGATCAATACCGAGGACTTGAATAGTGCTCTCAATCGAACGAACATGTATGTATGGCTACGATGAGGCCAAATGAAGTTGCATAGACAATATGTGAACTCTTTGCATCTCGTTGTGATTAGCCATTTATCAAATTGATTCTCTTGTAATGACTGTTGCACACTAGCGAAAGTGTGTGGTCTTGTTTGACTTAAGTGTCGGTGCCTTGTGTGATTAGCTTGCCTTGAACCTTGCATGAAGAAACCTAGAATTTTCCCTGTTAGTCTCATTGATTTAGAAAGGTGTGCTCTTGAAATGATCTTCGGCAACTTTAAAAAGTGTGAGCCAAATTTGACATATACCTCTTTTGTGGTCTACCCGTGATCGTGTGAAACTCTTTTGAACAACCTTTGAGCCTTACCATTCTTTGAAAGAACCTTGATGAACCCTAGACCTTACTTGACCCACTACCTATAATCCTCTTGATTTGTGGTTTAGCGAATAGCCAACTTAAGCCAAAAGCCTAAGTTGGGATGTGGTAAAAAGGAAAAGGAGAAGTCAAGAAGTGCAAGAAAAGTCTCCCTTAACCCCTGGTGTTGTAGAACAATGGAAACCCTTCGGAAAAAAAGAAGCATATTTGTGGAATAAAGTACCAAGGAAATCGGGTTTCCAAGCAATCCATAGAGGTGAATAAAAAGATGACTTAGAAGCACTAGAAAAAGAATTGATAAAGGAAAATAAGGGAATGCCTTGAGAATACCACATCTCACGAGGAAAAACTCACTAACCCTAAATGATCATACCTTTGCACTCATCCCCATTACAAGCCTTAGAAAGACCTTTTTTTTATCTTGAGTAAGCCGAATCGAAAGTCGATTGGAAAATAATGGCAAACCTATGGGTAAAAACGTGCATTGTGTTCCTCTTTTTTAGTGTGAGCGTTGCATCTGATTCCTGATCTTGAATTGATTAACCTCTGTGTGTGAATATGGAATCATTCTTGTTGTGAGGGCATTTAGATACTTCCTGTTGAGCTTGATTGCACAAGTAGCAAGTATTGCGAGCATGAGATTCTTTGGTAATGGTTTGTCACAACTTGAATCTTTGAGTACACAATTGATCCTTGGATAAGTAAATTTGAGTCTGGTTGTGTACATTCATGATTTAGTCTTGTGTAGCACTATTTGAGACACCTTGTTGAATGGCTGAACTTGAGTTTGGTTTAGGACAAGCAAAAGTCTAAGTTGGGGGTGTTGATGAGTCCACAAATTGGACTCATTTAGGGCTTTATTTTGATAGGAATAGTGTCCTCAAATGTTTATTTTGTCTCCACATCTAATGAAAACTCTTAAGTTTCAGGTATTTGAAGTTTTAGTGGAAGCATGGACACTTAGGCACCAAAAGGAAAAAAAAAGGCTGAAAAGAACAAAGAAGCTGAAGCCTGCGCATCGTCAAGTACGCTTGGCGATTCACCGAAGGGACGCACTCCGCCCTTTGTTCCAGTACACGAAGCCTTGAAAAAGCAGAATCAAAAGGGCAATGAAAGGAGTAGGCGGCGTTTCGCCAAATAATTCTGCGAAGCAGTACTAGGTCGCCCAATGACACAGCACGACGATGCTGAAGGCTAGTGCAAGACGGCGACGAACTACACCAAAGGGTGAATCGCCTAGTCAATTGGCAATTCTAACTAACCTCGCCGAAAGATCCGCCAACACTATTTTCTGAACATTATAAATACTAAACTTGTTATTAATTTTTAAGAGTCGAACATTTATTTTAATTTTCAGAATAGAATATTACTTTTTGGGATATTTTCTCTCAAGTTTGGAGAGGGTTTTTGGGAGACTTGAAGAAAGAAGGATTTCATCTTCCCCAAGTTGGAAGTGGATCTTCTCCATTCTTCTTACTTTTCTTAAATCAAGATTTAATTCCTTATACCCATTTGATTTTAGTATCATTTTAGGTGTATTTTGTTATTTTTTTATGTGTGGCTAAAAACCCCCATTCTTGGGGTGTGATTTAACAAATATGTGTTGATATTGTTGTTGGGTCTTGCTTGCTGATAGGATAGATGTATTTTAATGGTGATTTCACCTAGTGGTTGTGGTTTAATTTAATGGTTTTGTAGTTGCAAATACAAAACCACCCATGTGTTTTCGGATTGCCCAAGAGGGTGGTTGCAAAACTAAGACCGATAGACTGATGGCCTAAGGAGTGGGTCAACATGAGGTTCAGCCCAAGAGGGTGAGCCCTAGTCCCATATCCTAACACTCAGCTCGAGACAGTAAGTGGGTTAAGGCGTAGGCTGGCCTTCAAGCGGCAAATTGGTGTCCGAGAGGAATGCATTTGAAACGGGGTAAGTTGCCCAAGAGGGAACTTGTTTCCATCTAAAGCTTAGCCTAGTCACTATTATCTTGCAAATTTCCTATCGAAACCATGTACCCAACGATTTATCTCAACTTGTATTGCGGTCACACCCCAAGAACTTGTCCCCATACTTGGTCTTCTTATTATTTTTGTTGTTTTTTTACTACTTGTGACAAAAACCCCATTTGATATTTGACACCTTTGTGTCACCCCTTTTAATTTACAATGTTTTTAATTATTAGTGTCTTTAGCTATGACTAGTTTGAACTAAATTTTATTTTTCTACTAATTCTCAAAACCACTCCCTTGGGACACGACCCCAAGGGTTAGTGTCGTTGGTCATGATAAGCATCAATGTTCTATACCCCGAAAAGGTATATGACAGTTCTGGTAGCATGGGTGAGACATTGTATCATCACGTAGCTCATAGTGATGGTTGTCGGTTAGAGAATCTCCCAATAGAGTTAAGTGTATTTTTATATATCACTTACTCTGTTGAGTTCAGAGATGAAAAAGTATTTTGTAAAGATTATTAATGAGTTAACTCTTTTATTTCTTTACATTCAACTTGAGTACCTTGTTATCTATTGCAGTTCTTTCTTTCAGTTATTTTTTATTCAACTATATTACATACTCGTACATTCAATGTTGTAACGACATGTTCCTGTCGTTATGGAAAAGCCAATGGGGAAAGAATTGGAGAAAGAAAACTTTTGAGTAATGACTTGAAAAATTGTAGCCTAGTCTATATTTGGATGAAATCTGAGTCAGGTGAGGTCTAGGGAAATTTGGTGATGAATGGGGGATTTAACTATGAATGGTATCACATAAGTGGATAGATAAGACATTAATGAGCTCGTAAGCCTTTACGAAATCAAATTCGAGCGAGTAGAACTCCTGAAACTGATCTTTGCGTGAAAGGGTAGTTTCTGAACGTCAAGGGTGGAAGGTGTGTTGTGAAATAGGAGCTTGGAACTCAAATTCTGAGCTTCTATCTCCGTGTAAGCTGCCAGGTCGAGATTATTCCCGCTAGGGCAGATCCATTGTGGCGAGTTGGGGTCCATCGTAGCGGGCCAATCGCGACTTAAGTCGGGGAAAAACCCCAATTTCGTTATTTTTCTGTGAACTTCATTCTTAAGAGTTAGGAGACAACCCAAGACGATTTCTTGACATTTTTCCATGACTTTTGGTGCTAAAGGTAAGGATTTTACTCCCCTAATCTGTTTTTCGATCCGTAGAACTTAGATTCTTGGGTAATTATCATTGGGGGAGGGTTTTGGCCTGAATTTAATGGTGGTAAAATCTCTAGATGCACTTTAGGATCATGGGTCTGGTCTTGGTTATTGTATTTGTTATAATCCGGATAAATTAGACCTTAATTATTGATCCTTGCATTAAATTAATCGTTTAAAGACCTAGAACAAGCAAAAAGAATCCTGAAAGGGAAGGCTCAAGTGTCTTAGGAGGATTCAACCTTGGTTTCGAGGTAGGTGATAGTTTAATTTCCTGTTTGTGTTATATATGTCGAATGATTGCTAATATTGTATGCTTGTGTGTATGTGAATAGGAAATGTAAATCGAACTTGATGAAAAGATTATGTCTGAACAATACATGCCAAGAACCTGTTACTTGATTGTATGATTTGAGTATTGTTCATTATGGATATGATTGTGATTGTGGTTGTGCTGATTGGATCGCGTGTCATGTTCTCACACATACATTGGTGCAAGTGTCATGCTCCAACACATATATTAGATCGTGTGTCACATTCTGATACATGCATTGGATCGGGTGTCATGTTTTCGACACACTAATAGTTTGGGTATGGGTTCCATTAGAGAACTACTGTGATTGGTATGCTTATGTCTATTTGCCATTGATAATGGAAGACTGCATGTTGCTCTAAAATGATAACTAAACTATATTATGTATATGTGCGCTTACTATGTTGTGATTGGTCGTTGTATATTGTGCTTATGCGAGTAGTCACGTGATCCTACCAGTACACTATGGTTGTGTACCGATACTTCACTTGCTCTTTCTTTGTTGAGTACAGGGCGTCTTAAAGCGGCTACTGACAGACCTCATTTAGGAGATAACTGATCGATTCCAGGGTGAGCCGGTTCTTCCAGGCTGCCATGATCAGTTCTCTTTTGTTTAGTCCATTCTCTTCGAACTTAACTAGTGCTTTAGATATTTCTTATGCTTGGTTGGGGTTCCACCCCTTGTTCTTAGACTTGTCGTTAGTAGAGTTTTTGTACATTGACTTTTAGGTTCTTGGAGTTGTTTTCCGCAATTGTTTTGGTAGTTGTTTTGTTAAACTTTCAGAGTTTATGGAAACTCTATTTTTCTTTAGACTTTTAAACCTGCTTTCGTATCTTTAAATATTCTAGTTTTTGTTAAGTTGCTTAATTGGATTGTAGTAATGGTTCTCCTACCGGAGGGTTACTATGGGTTCCAATCATGACGGTCTAGGTCTTGACAAATTTGGTATTAGAGCCCTAGCTTCGTGATCTCAATGTACCAAAACGAATCAAGTAGAGTCTTGCGGAACGGTACAGAGACATCTTATATTTCTTCGAGAGCCTATAAGACTTTAGGAAATCTCTGTCTTCTCATGTCTCCTTTCGTGCTATAACCTGATTCCAATTGGTATCTGGTGATCCAAATTGGTATCTAATCTGCTTCACTCTTCTGTTCGAAGAAGGTTGACACACTATTTAACGGTGTCAGGTCCGTAGCTCCCATCAATGTGCAAGCTAAGAAGCCTACAGCCAGAGGCTGTGGTCGAAGCAGGGGTAGGGGAAGAGTAAGGGGAAGGGGCAAAGGAAGTGTGGCACCCGCCAGAGGTGGAGCCCCAGCTGAGAATGTTCTAAGGTAAGAGGCCCCTCCTGCACCTCAAGAAGAGGTAGAAGAGAATATGGAGATTGAGGACGAAGCGGATGTTGGAAGGAAGAGGATACACCAGCTAGGAATATCGGTGTTCCTCCCTTAGACCCAATTTTAGCTCAGTAGATCATGTCTTTCCTGAAGGGGTTGCTCGACCCTGGATTCCTTCCCGTAGCGCAAATTGCTCAACCTTCGATCAACCGCCCTATTACTTCTACTATTCCCAGTGTAGATAGAGTGTTAGACACTTATGCCTTCTTATGTGCCTTATTAGGTCCCGTGATGACCGGTAATGAACATGAGATGTTGATTAAGTTTTTGAAAATGAAGCTGCCTGTGTTCCATGGTTCTGACAGTGAGGATGCCTATGAGTTCATTTTGGATTGTTTTGAGAGGCTTCATAAGTTGGGTATTGTAAATCAGGATGGACTAGAGTTTGTGACCTTCCATCTTTAGGATGTGGCTAAGCAGTGGTGGAGGGCCTATGTGGAATGGAGATCGTCAATTTTCCCCACTCACTTGGACGCAATTTCATGCTTTGTTTGTGGAAAAATATGTGCCCCTCACTTTGAGGGATCGCAAGAAGGATGAGTTCATGGCTTTGGAGCAGGGTGGTATGTCTGTAGCTTCTTATGCGGCTAAGTTCCATGCTCTGTCTAGATATGCTACACATTTGGTGACTAGTGAGGAGGAGAGGATTCGTCTATTCGTTAAGGGACTAAGCCCCAAACTACAAATATTGTCTGTTCACATGACCTCTGCAGGGAAAAGTTTTAATGAGGTGACAGATTTTGTGAAGAAAGTGGAAGAAGTTAGACGTGATGGGCAGACCAAGGCTTTGGCTAAGAAGCCCAAGAGCACATGTAACTTTCATAGTTTTTACTCCAACGGTTTAGGTAGGCCGATACTTGCAGCCTGGCCAATTCAGTCAGCCTTGCCCTCTTCTACAGGTAGTTTCTTGGGAACTCCACAAAAAATTTATTTAGGATAGCCAGGAAATCGCACCTTCGGCTGGCAGCAAGTCGTGTTTTGACTGCACTTGTTATAATTGTGAGGAACATGGGCATATGAGAGATTGTCCCAACCCGCACATGTTTGACCCCGCGCAGCAGTAGACTAGAGCAGTGGTACCCTTGGGCAATGATAATAATGGTAAAATACATCAACAAGGTGGGTGAGGAGAAAATCAGCAAGGTCGTGGAGGCCGGGGAAATGGTAATGCAGGTAGAAGATTAGTGTAGCCAGGCAAGGAGGTCGCCCGTTATGATGATACGGCTGAGTGTTATGCCTTTTCGGGCAAGACCAAGGCTGAGGCGTCTGATATAGTAATCACATGTACTATTCTTGTCTGTGACCGGATGGCTAATGTCTTGTTTGATTCGGGTTCTACTTATTCATACATGTTAGGTCAGTTTGCCTTGGGATTTGATATGGTTTGTGATGTACTTGATGCCCATATTCATGTTTCTACCCTAGTTGGAGAGTCAGTTATAGTCACTCATGTATATCGTGCTTGTCCTATCTTGTTTATGGGTTTTAAAACTTGGGTTGATTTGGTTATTTTTTATATGACTGACTTTGATATAATCTTAGACATGACTTGGTTGTCCCCCTATTATGTTGTGTTAAATTGCAACGTTAAGTCTGTGACTCTAGAGATCCCGTGTAGGGAAAAGTTAGAGTGGGAAGGGGTGTACAAGCCTAAGACATTTAAGGTCATATCTTCCATTCGAGCTAAGAAAATTGGTGGGCTAGGGATGTTTGGCATATTTGGTTCATATTCGGGATGTTGAGGTTGAGTCTCCCTCTATTCAGTCTATTCATGTAGAGTCTAAATTTAAGGATGTATTTCATACTGATTTTCCTGGTATGCCTCCGGATAAAGATATAGATTTTTGCATTGACTTGGAACCGGGCACTCCCCCCATTTCCATCTCTCCATATCGCATGGCTCCGGTAGAATAAAGAGAGCTTAAGGCTCAAATTCAGGAGCTTCTTGATAAAGGTTTCATCTGTCTTAGTGCTTCCCCATAGGGTGCCCCTGTCTTGTTTGTTAAATAAAAGGATAGTAGTATGAGGATGTGCATAACTTATCAACAGTTGAATATGGTCACCATTCGAAATAAGTATCTGTTGCCTCGGATTGATGATCTCTTTGACACGTTGCGAGGTGTGTCAGTTTTCTCTATGATTGATCTAAGGTCTTGTTACCATCAGTTAAAGATTAGGCCTGAGGATGTACCCAAAATGGCATTCAGGACCCGCTATGGGTACTATGAGTTTTTAGTGATGTCGTTTGGATTGACCAATGCGCTTGTAGCCTTCATGAGTTTGATGAAAGGTGTGTTCATACTATTCCTGGATTCTTTTGTTGTAGTCTTTATTGATGAAATCTTGATTTATTCGAAAAGTGAGGAAGAGCATGCCGACCATCTTCATATAGTTTTGGGTGTCCTTGGGAGACAAAGTTATATGATAAATTTTCCAAGTATGAGTTCTGGTTGACTTCAGTTGCCTTTTTGGGGCATGTAGTTTCAAGGAAAGGGGTAATGGTAGATCCCCAAAAGATTGAAGCGGTTAACAATTGGGTCCGGCCTAGATCTGTGACTGAAGTTAGGAGTTTTGTGGGGCTCGCTAGCTACTATCATCGATTTGTGAATAACTTTGCTTCTATTGCCACGCATCTAACAAGGCTAACAAAAAATGTGGTGTTTTTCGAATGGACTGAAAATGTAAAGAAAGCTTTCAAAAGCTCAAGACTCTCTTGACCACAGCACCTATTCTAGCACTACCGGTGGAAGGTAAAGACTTCATTATTTATTGTGATGCTTCACATTCGGGTTTGGGTATTGTCTTGATGTAGATTAGGAATGTTATAGCTTATGCATCGCGGCAGTTGAAAGTGCATGAGAGGAACTACGCGACGCATGATTTGGAGTTGGCAGCGATAGTGTTTGCCCTGAAGATCTGGCGTCATTACCTTTATAGTGTCAAGTGTGAGGTGTTTACTAACAATCGTTGTTTGCAGCATGTATTTACTCAAAAGGACCTAAACTGAGACAACGACGGTGGATGGAGTTACTTAAGGATTATGATGTCACCATCCAGTATCATCTGGGTAAGGCTAACGTGGTGGCAGACGCTTTGAGCCGAAAGGCAGTAAGTATGGGTAGTCTAGCTTGTTTGGGTGTATCCAAGCAACCTTTGGCCAAGGAGATTCAGACCTTAGAGTCTAAGTTCATGCAATTAAGCATCTCAAAGAAAGGTGGGGTGTTCGCTAGCATTGAGGTTAGACCCATGTTCATTGAAAAGATTAAAGCCAAACAATTTGAGGATGATAATTTGAATAAGCTTAGAAAGAAGACAGTGTATGGTAAGGCACAAGATGCGCTTCTCGATGCAGGAGGTGTGCTTAGTTTTAAAGGGAGAATTTGTGTTCCTCGAGTGGATGACTTGATTGAGAAAATGTTGACAGAATCCCATGGTTCGTGGTATTCAATTCATCTGGGTGTGACCAAGATGTACAGAGATTTGAAGTGACTTTCTGGGTGGTTTGGCCTGAAGAAAGACATAACTGAATTTGTGGCTAAGTGCCAAAACTGTCAGCAGGTAAAGGTGAACACTAAAGCCTGCAAGATTGCTTCAGCGAATGCCAATTCCGAAATGGAAGTGGGAAAGGATAGCTATGGACTTCTTAGTTGGTCTTCCCAAGACTTTGGGAAAGTTTGATTCTATTTGGGTAATGGTTGACAGATTGACTAAGGCAACTCATATTATTCTAGTCAGAGTAGACTATAATGCTCAACAGTTAGCTAAGGTTAATGTGAAAAAGATAGTGAGGCTGCACGGGGATCCCCTCTCATTTATTTCTGACCGTGGTATGCAGTCAAAGTTTTGGAGAAAATTGCATGATGAGTTGGGCACTCAACTCACTTTTAGCATAACTTTCCATCCATACACAGATGTGCAGTCAGAGAGAACTATTCAAGTGTTAGAGGACATGGTGAGGGCAGGTGTGATTGACTTTGGAGGGCATTGGGATAATGTTGTGTGGGTTCTCCTATAATAGCAGTTACCACTCCAACATTGACATGGCACCGTTCGAGGCACTTTATGGGAGGGGATATATATCACATGTATGGTGGTTTGAGGCTGGAGATGTGAAACCTTTGAGGGTTGATTTGGCGAAAGATGCTCAGGATAAAGTGACAAGTATCCAAGCTAAGCTTCTAGCAGCCCAAAGTCGACACAAAAAGTATGCTGACCGTAAGGTAAGGGAATGACATTTCAGGCTAGTGAGCAAGTTCTTCTAAAAGTGTCACCCATAAAGGGGGTGATAAGATTCGGTAAGAAGGGAAAGCTTAGTCCTCGGTACATTAGTCCATTTAAGATTCTTGACTGTATAGGGCCAATGGCTTATAGATTGGCCTTACCTCCTAGCTTATCTGGAGTTCATCTAGTGTTTCATGTGTCCATATTGAAGAAATATCATGGGGATGGAGATTACATTAAAAAATGGGACTCTATTTTATTAGACAATGACCTTCAGTATGAGGAGGAACCAATTGCAATTCTTGATCGTGATGTTTGGAAGGTGAGGACCAAGGAGATTATGTCCGTGAAAGTTCAAGGGAAGCATCGTCAAGTGGAGAAAGCTACTTGGGAAATTTAGAAGGACATGCAAGACAAGTATCCCCAGTTATTCGACAATTTAGGTACTACTCTACTCTTACTTTAGCCAGTTTTTCCTAGTTTGGCACTCGAGGACGAGTGATGGGTAAATTAGTATCTATCGTAACGACATGTTCCCATCGTTATGGAAAAGCCAATGGGAAAGAATTGGGGCCATAAAACTTTTGAGTAGTGACTTCAAAAATTGTTGCCTAGTCCAGATTTGGACGAAATCTGAGTCAGGTGAGGTCTAGGGAAATCTAGTGATGAATGAAGGATTTAACTGTGAATGTGATCACATGAGTGGATAGATAAGATGTTAAGGAGCCCGTGCAACTTTACGTAATCAAATTCGAGTGAGTAGAACTCCCGAAACTGATCTTGGCGTGAAAAGGTAGTTTCTGAACGTCAAGGGTAGAAGGTGTGCTGTGAAATGGGAGCTTGGAACTCAAATTCTGAGCTTCTGTCTCCGTATAAGCCGCCGGGGCGGGATTATTCCCTCTAGGGTGGAGCCGCTGTGGCGGGTTGGGGTCCGCCGTAGCAGGCCAGTCGCAACTTAAGTCAGGGAAAAACCCAATTTCATATTTTTCTGCAAACTTCATTCTTAAGAGGTAGAAGATGGCCCAGGATGATTTCTTGAAAGGTTTCCTTGACTTTTGGTGCTAAAGGTAATAATTTTACTCCCCTAATCCATTTTTTGATCCGTAGAACTTAAATTCTTGGGTAATTATCATTGGGGGAGGGTTTTGGCCTGAAGTTAATGGTGGAAAAATCCCTAGCTGCACTTTAGGATCATGGGATTGGACTTGGGTTGGGTTTGTTATAATCCAGATAAATTAGACTTTAATTATTGATCCTTGCGTTATATTAATCGTTTGTAGACACAAGTGAAAAGAATCCGGAAAGGGAAGGCTCAAGTGTCTTAGGAGGATTCCAACTTGGTTTCGAGGTAGGTGATGATTTGATTTCCTATTTTTGTGATATATGTCGAATGATTGCTATATTGTATGCATATGTGTATCTGAATAGGAAAATGTAAATCGAACTTCATGAAATGATTATGTGTGAACAATACATGCCATGAACATGTTACTCTATTGTATGATTTGAGTATTGTTCATTATGGATGTGATTGTGATTGTGATTGTGATTGTGGTTGTGCTAATTGGATCGGGTGTCACGTTTCGACACATATATTGGATCAGGTGTCACGTTCCGACACATATATTGGACTAGGTGTCATGTTCCGACACATGCATTGGATCAGGTGTCATGTTTCGACACATTAAAAGTTTGGGTATGGGTTCTATGAGAGAGCTACTGTGATTGTTATGTTTATGTCTACTTGTCATTGATAATGGAAGACTGTATGTTGCTCTGAAATGATAACTGAACTGTATTATGTATATGTGTTCTTACTGTGTTGTGATTGTTCATTGTATATTGTTCTTATAGGAGTAGTTGTGTGATCCTACTAGTACATTGTGATTGTGTACTGATACTGCATTTGCTCTTTCTTTGTTGAGTACAAGGCATCTTTAGGCGACTACTAACAGACCTCCTTTAGGAGATAACTGATCGAGACCGGATTCAAGGGTGAACCAGTTCTTCTAGGATGCCATGAGTTCTCTTTTGTTTAGTCTGTTCTCTTCGAACTTAGACTAGTGCTTTAGATATTTCTTATGCTTTGTTAGGGTTGCCCCCCTTGTTCTTAGACTTATCGTTAATAGAGTTTTGGTACATTGACTTTCAGGTTCTAGGAGTTGTTTTCCGCAATTGTTTTGGTAGTTGTTTTGTTAATCATTCATAGTTTATAGGAACTCCATTTTTTTTGGACATTTAAACCTTCTTTCGATTCTTTAAATGTTGTAGTTTTTGTTAAGTTGCTTAGTTGGGTTGTAGTAATGGTTCTCCCACCGGAGGGTTAGTGTGGGTGCCAATCACAACGGTCTGGGTCATGACAAATGTACTGATGTCATTCGACCCGCATCTTTTAATGATGTAGATACGAGTTCATAGGATCCTCAACAAGAGTCTGTTGAGATCACTTCATTCGCTCGTCTGCTTTCGAGTAAGGTCTCCTTGCTTTCGGAGGACTCCAGGTTAATGAGTTGTTAGTAGTAGCTCTTTTGAGGAGTCGTGGGTCCTGTCCCAACACTCATCTTTGTATAGTAGAGGCTTCATAGATAGACAGTTTTAGAGAGTCTTTCAGTTTTAAGATATTTTATTTAAACTTATATTCATACTCAGTATATTAACCGAAGTTTTGAGATTTAGTAGACTGTTTTTATATGTTTCTTTCAATTTGATGTTTATGTATGCTCAAGTTAGTCTTCTGCTTGTAGTCAACCACGATGAGGATTCGCTTGAGGGACCAACAATGGTTCTCAAGTTTTGGTTACGTCCAGGGTGTATGTTTGGGACGTGACATTCTCTATGTATAAGAAATTGATGTAAAACATTGTGGGCCTAGAATATCGTGGGCAAAACTAAGTTGCTATTAAAATTTTGCCTTTTTTATTTTTAATTATTATCTCTTCTTTCTATCAAAACCCTATATTATAAGAAATCATTTTCTCTCTTTTTTGGCTTCACCCAGAAGTGCCGCATCACTGTTCTTGACCCAAATTCATTGGTTCATCCAAAATTGCTACTTCAATCAAAAAGAATTTGACTACTTCGACATTCCTAGCTTGAACAATAGCGAAAATGGTAGATTCACTTTATTTAGGTAAAAAATCTTTGCTACCTATGATTTACAAGTCAATTTTTATTTAATATTCAATGAGTTGTTTTGATGATTCATGTTTGTGCAAAATGTTGGAACAATTTAAGGAATTAAACAATTTTGGAAAGAAAATTTTCTTTCTTTGTCACCCCATATATGTTTTGTTCTCAAATTTCTGCTTATATTTTTACTGATTTAGTTTTCTTGATTGTTAAATTTTAAGCTTTGGCTCTGTTATGATTTGGATCAAACTCAAAAGCTTTGTTATAATTTTACTAGAGGCCTGATTTGTCCTTCCCATAAGAATCCTAACCCTTCACATTGCTGGTCTTCCATGTAAATTATTATAGATATGCCAGGATGACTCAAATTCCATGGCAAGATGTATATAATGAGTAACAAAATGCAACAATTACAAATAAGTCTTTGATAATATGACTAAAAATCACCAAATGAAGGGCGTATTCAATTTAAAAACCTTCAAAAACAACACATGGAGGTCATGGCCAACTGTAACTGAAGGATGGATCGGTTGGGTTGATCTAATAGAGAAAGTAAAAGGGGAGACATGGAGAATAATGATATTTATGATGCCATATATTTATCTAAAGTCAAAATACCATGTAATGATGATATCTTGTATGCTGCATTATGCTTCTAATCTACCTCAAGTATCTCATTCCACTTCAACTTTGACATGATGAGTCCCATTGTGTTGGACATTTTTGCTTTGACATGGATTAGACCTCAGGGTGAGGCGATTAGTACAGTCCTAGAAATCTAGAATTCGACCTTTTTTTTGCCAATGTGTGAGAAAAATAAGAAAATATATTATGAGGAGCTTATCAAAGTGAACATGGAACGAGAGGATTTAACTGAGATGACTATCTCACATTCCTTAATATGTGACTTTGCAAGTTCGTCCTTTGCAATGGTTTATCAAAGGTAACAATGGAGTATAGGATTGTGATATAACAATCCTATACACCATCTTTATCCTTGATGAACCATTGCAAAATACGAACTTTCAAAGCCACATATTAAGGAACGTGAAATGTTTATCCTCAGTTACATCCTCTCTTTCCATGTTCACTTTGATAAACTTCTCATAATATATTTTCTTTATTTTCTCACTCTTTAGCAAAGAAAAGGTCGAATTCAGGATGTCTAGGACTGCACTAATCGTCTCACCATGAGGTCTAGTCCTTATCAAAGCAGAAAAGTCCAACACAGTTGGAATTATCATGCCAAAATTGAAGTGGAATCACTTACCTGAGGTAGACCAAAAGCATAATGCAGCATACAAGAGATTGTCGTCACATGGTATGTTTATCTTAGATAACTGGATGGCATCATAAATATCATCTGTTCTCCATGTCACCCCTTTTACCTTCTCTATTCGATCAATCCAAATGATCCATCCTTCATTTATAGTTAGCCATGACCTCCATGTGTTGTTTTTGGAGGTTTTTAAATTGTTAAGCTAAATAACACAGCTAAGGAAAATCAAAGACTGCGGCTGAAACAAAAAGACGAAAGAGCGAAAAGAATTGAAGCAAAAGAACGCTTTTATTAATGCTTCAAGTTACATATATATAAGAACCTAGAATGAAATTAAAAAAAAAAAAACAATAACACAGACCTAGCAATTCACTAAATAATAAGAACACATTACTATCAAATAATTGACTAAGTCTTACTTAAAACAAAAGCGGTAAAACTAAATTTACTGCAGTTCAAAAGCACATTCCTAACACTCCTCCTTGCTCCAATTTTCTGTCTAAGAAGCTCGAATATGTTGATCGGTGAAGGCTTAGTAAACATGCTTGTTTGTTGGTTTTCAGACTTGCAGTAGACTAGAGTCAGTTCTCCCCTTTTCTGCACTTCTCTGAAGAAATAGAACTTGATGTTGAAATACTTGGTCTTCTTGTGAAACACCATATTGTTTGAGATTGCAATAGCTTCCTAGTTGTAGACAAGAATGATTGTACTTTCCTTCTATTCCAAATGTAAATCATACATGATCTTTCTAAGACACAAGACTTGGTTAATTGCTCATGTTGCAGCTATGAATTTAGCTTTTTCAGTGGATTGTGCAACGATTTCCTATTTCTTATATGACCATGAGAATATTCCTGAGCCTAAGCTGAAAAAATGTCCATAGTTACTTCTCATATCATTTGAGGATCCAGACCAATCACTATATGAGAATCCAAGTAACTTGAAGCTTGGACATTTCTCAAACTTTACACTATAGTCAACAATACCTTTAATATATCTTAATATTCATTATACTGATCTTAAAGCATTTCACTTGCACAGTGCATAAAACGAGACAAGATTCTTACAACAAATAAAATATCAGGTATTGTTGCAGTGAGATACATTAACCATCCAATCAAACTTCTATAATAACCTTCATCAACTTTGTGGCTCCATTGTCTAACATCGTTTTGTGACTTTAGAGTCATTAGCGGTTTGAATTCTCAATGCCCACTTGTATATTGAAAAGGAATAAGATTTAGTCCTATAGTGAGAATAATTGAAGCATATAAGGGTGTGGTTAACAAAGTGAGTTGAGAATCATGAGGTCTTAACTAGCCTAAAATTTCAATGTAGACAAAAACAATTTTCCCCTTCAACGTCTCTTTTATCTATTTGGAATAGAAATCTTTTGCTGTTCTCCTTCACATATCGTCGAACTCTGTCTATTTCAAGCAATTTTATCATATATCGAGCTTTAATTTTGGTTTATTTCTTTGTTTTTCGTCTCTCTTAAGTTTTCACATGTTTGGCTAATTTTCTATTATAATGTTAACTATTTTCTATAGTATTTGTTTTGTATGATGTATTCAACATCACTAGCAATTACCAATGATGTGGTCAGTCGTGGAATGTACTAAGTATATAAGGTGACACTAAATATATTTATTATGGGTGTCAACATGTAATAAGAATAGATAAGCTTTCAATAATTGTAAATATAACGAAATAAATAAATAAATTATCTTAAAATTAGTGTATAAATATTCTTTGAGGAGCTGCTTTTAAATATATAAAGGTAAATTTATTTTTGTAGTCCTTAACTGAAAATAGATCTAAGCTGTCATATCTGATAAATGGCTAAAAAGTGAAAAAAGTCGGATTAAATCAACATAAAAAGTTTTTAAATAATTACCTAAATACACAACTTATTTTCTCATATTCTCAAAAGTTTCGTACCATTTTAAAAAATTACAAAAATCTCTACTCTCTCCTGTTCTCCGATACATCACTTTACACGATGTATCGGTCAGGTACATCACTTTACGCAATCTATCGGTCTGATACGTGATGTATCAGTACATATATCGGTGGGATGCATCACTATACATGATGTATCAGTCGGATACAACAATATGCCTAATGTACCAAGACATAATACATCACTTTATGCGATGTATCAGCCAGATATATCACTATATGCCATATATCAGGACCTTGAACGATGTATTCAAAATAGGGATGCGGTGTATTGGGACGTATTTGGGATGTATCCGGATTCCACCAAATTTAAGGATTTTTTCTTAATTTTAAAAGGGTAGGAATAAGATATGATTAGCTCTTAGCACTATGAGATTTGTGTAAAATTCTCAAGGTTTTTTGTCGGCCAAGCTGAGACAGACTTGCGGCCCATATATGGTTCTCCCTTTTTACCCCTTTCTATGCTGGAGCTGCAGTCCACAAATGGGCATTTGGTCTGCAACCCCTTATTCAGAACGTTAGTCAAAGCTAAGATAATTATAACTTTTGATTTTGACCTTGTTTTTACAAGAGGTTAGTAGTATTAAAAATATGTCTCGAAGACTTTTAATATTGTTGGTAATGGAACACCTAAATCTTCATATTATAAAAAAGGTCCATTTGAAGTTAATCCAAGTAAAAATTTGTAGAATAACTCAATCGATAGAGAAACTTTCAACTTAACTTTGTGCTAGAGAACTTATTTGTCCTTAATTTATCTCCAAAGATCTTCTCACGCTAATGAATTGACCTTATCACCTATATAAAATTATAAATCCTTAAGTTCGGGTCTTTATGCATACGAGAAATGATTTAGATATTAGCCTTATAATTTGTGGGGTGTTACACTTTTATGGGCGGTTCTTGCATGCATTTTGGTTTTCCAATGACGGTGATGATTTCAGTTGAGGTATAAAAACCTTAGCTTGAGTAAAAATATTTGATTTCCTAAACTCTCTAATACATGGGTAAGAAAGAAATGATTGTCATTATTTCTTTGCTATTTCTAACCTCTATAACTTTATTTGCAAGCGTTGTTGTTGCTAATGATACAATGTTCACAAATCAATTTTTTAGTGATGACAAGACCTTCGTCCAACAAAAGATTTGAAATAAGATATCTTAATTCTATCAGATAGTGTAGTATGTGTTGCATATAGATTGAATCCACTTAGATGTGGTGCAACACTTGTATTTGACCAAGAAGGATCCATTTTTGTTCAAAATTTTGATGCCATATAGTTATCTAAAGTCAACATACCCTGTGATGATGATATCTTGCATGCTGCATTATGCTTCTGATCTACCTCAAGTAACTCATTCCACTTCAACTATGGCATGATGAGTCCCATTGTGTTGGACATTTTTGCTTTGATAGGGATTAGACCTCAGGGTGAGGCGATAAGTACCGTCCTAGAAATCTAGAATTCGACTTTTTCTTTGCCAATGTGTGAGAAAAATAAGAAAATATATTATGAGGAGCTTATCAAAGTAAACATGGAATGAGAGGATGTCACTAAGACCATTTCACATTCCTTAATATGTGGCTTTGCAAGTTCGTCTTTTGCAATGGTTTATCAAGGGTAAGGATGGAGTATAGGATTTTTATATAACATTCCTATACTCCATCGTTACCCTTGATGAACCATTGCAAACTACAAACTTTCAAAGCCACATATTAAGTAACGTGAAATGTTTATCCTCAGTTACATCATATCTTTCCATGTTCACTTTGATAAGCTCCTCATAATATATTTTCTTATTTTTCTCACTCTTTGACAAAGAAAAGGTCGAATTTAGGATGTCTAGGACTGCAAAAGCATAATGCAGCATACAAGAGATCGTCGTCACATGGTATGTTGACCTTAGATAACTAGATGGCATTATAAATATCATCAGTTCTCCGTGTCACCCCGAACCGATCCATCCTTCAGTTATAGTTAGCCATGATTTCCATGTGTTGTTTTTGAAGGTTTTTAAATTGTTAAGCTAAATAACACGGCTAAGGAAAATCAAAGACTGCGGCTGAAACAAAAAGCCCAGAGAGCGAAAAGAATTGAAGCAAAAGAACGCTTTTATTAATGCTTGAAGTTACATATATAAGAACCTAGAATGAAATAAAAAATAATAACACAGACCTAGCAGTTCTCTAAATAACTCCTAAATAATAAGAACACATTACCATCAAATTATTGACTAAGTCTTACTTAAAACAAAAGCGGTAAAACTAAATTTACTGCAGTTCAATAGCAGATTCCTAACACTCCTCCTTGCTCCAATTTTCAGTCTAAGAAACTCGAATATACTGATCGGTGAAGGCTTAGTAAACAGGTTTGCTTGTTGGTTTTCAGACTTGCAGTAGACTAGAGTTAATTCTCCCTTTTCTGCACTTCTCTCAAGATATAGAACTTGATGTTGAAATGTTTGGTTTACTTGTGAAACACCATATTGTTTGAGATTGCAATAGCTGCCTAGTTATCGACAAGAATGACTATACTTTATTTCTATTCCAAATGTAAATCACACATGATCTTTCTAAGCCACAAGACTTGGTTTACTGCTCATGTTGCGGCTATGAATTTAGCTTTTTTCAGTGGATTCTTCAATGATTTCTTGTTTCTTATATGACCATGAGAATATTCCTGAACCTAGGCTGAAACAATGTCCATAGTTACTTCTCATATCATTTGAGGATCCAGACCAATCACTATCTGAGAATCCAAGTAACTTGAAGCTTGGACATTTCTCAAACTTTACACCATAGTCAATGATACCTTTAATATATCTTAATATTCATTATGCTGCTCTTAAAGCATTTCACTTGCACAGTGCATAAAACGAGACAAGAGACTTACAACAAATAAAATATCAGGTCTTGTTGCAGTGAGATACATTAAACATCCAATCAAACTTCTATAATAACCTTCATCAACTTTGTTGGCTTCATTGTCTAACATCATTTTGTGACTTTTGAGTCATTGACGGTTTGAATTCTCAATGCCCACTTGTATATTGAAAAGGAATAAGATCTTGAACCATCTTCATTGATTTGCATGTCATGTGTTGTGAGTTGTTGAATAATGTCTTGTATTCACTTATGTCACCTAGCACTTGCCCGTTTGGTCTTGAAATGGTTGTCTTGATCGAGTTTTGTTGGAGAAACCATCTTAGGTTTTCTTTGATGTTCATGAAGTCCACTTGGCTCAAAAATCCCACCCTTGCACTAAATATATCCTTAGTTGTCTCCTTTGAGCCTAATCATTTTATTGGCAACCCCATTACAAGCCTTACCTTTTTGAAAAAGTAATCCTCTTTTGAAACCTTCCCTCCTTGATCTTAAAGTTATGAAAGTTGTGGGTAAAAGCCTAAGTTGGGGGTGTTATGGGAAAATCATATTAGGTATTCTTACCAGATCATAGCTTTACAAAAAAAAAAAAGAGATTAAAAAAATGGAGGAAAAAGTCCTAAAGAAAGAAAAGGTTTTGAAAATTAAAGAGTGAAAGTGAATAAATGAAACTTGAACCGTCCAAAAGTCGAAAATTGTTGCATGTGGGGCTTCTAGAGTTGTAATAAGAAAGAAAATGAAAAATAATGTGGAATATGCATTGGTTTGAAAAGTGGAATAGTTGGAAATGAACAATTGTGGTGTAGTGTACAAGGAGGGTGTAGTCACTTATTCAAAAATAATATCCTAACCTTCCCTAAGCCTATATTACTAGCTTAACAAAGTCCTTTGAGATTTCTAACCAAATGAAGTTAAGTCAATATTTGTTGAACATATGGCCAAGCCTATGGTGTGGCATTTGTGTGCATGAGATGATTCTTTGTGAGTGTGAGTGTTGCATCTTTGTCCCCTGTCTTTTATATATGTATTTGTGGTTTTGTGACGACCAAAAGTACACCCTAGATGTGGCATGACGTATAGTACACCGAGAGGCCATACACAAGCCAATTGACATACATTCACTACAACATGATAAAAAATACAAAAAATAAAGATAGAAAGTCCCATATCAATAAAAGAGTTTGACATAAAAGCGGAAGTCTAATCATAGTCTCGACAAATAATTTTATCATCTCAAAAGAAATGGTCGATACGTAACCTTTATACCACGTAAAATATTTGAAAAATAAAGACATAAAACATCAAAGTAAATGTGACATGGTCCTTAGAACATGAGGACTCACTAACTCTTTGAACTTCGAATGGTCAAGAAACTAGCCACGAGCAGGAGGAGGAAGATCATCATAACCTAAAAAAAGAATCATAAATCATGAACATGGTCAAATCTAAAAATCATAAGGAAAGCTTTATAAGACCTTTGAAAGTAACTTAGTTCATTTTGTGGGACATTATATTTAACTGACAATAGATCATGCGAGCTATAACATGGAATCCATGTAACTCCCACATCGAGAAGGGAGAGTCTACTTTCCAAGGTAGAACTCGGTATCATATCATATGCTATATGTGGATCTACTAGCTAGGCCATTTAAGGCAATCCCACGGGGGCACATAGTTTGAAACTAGAGGTTGCTACTAGAGAATACCCTATTTGAGTCTCCACCTCAAAGTTCTCTTGGAGTTAAGTTAAATCCCAATGGAATAGTAATATTCATAAACATACCATCATACATGAAAAAGAATAATTAAGTTACTAATCCAAGCTTAAAATGTCATAGAGTAGCTCTTTAAACCATGTGTGAGAAAATCTTTCACTAATCATGATTTCTTAATGTGAAAATACCTTTGAAATTTAATTGATGCTCATCTTAAAGCAACCTACATCATAAATATTCCTTTTCATAATCATGCATAATTTCATGAAAACATCATTCATAGATTTAAGCTTCTTCATAAATTCATGTAATTTAGGGTTCATAGTCAAATTCAAAAATAATTCATGGGTTTATGTGATATCAATAGAAAAGCATGTAGTTGAGTGAAAACAATAATAATAAGATAAAAATTAAACAATTGAATCAACATAATTAGAACCCATAAAGAATTGAATGAAAACCTAATTAATTTTGGTGAAATTAAACTTTGGAGAATTTAGAAAGCTTGGGGCTCAATGGATGAATGGAACCTATTGATGAAACCCAACATACCTTGCGGATCAAATCCCAAAATCAATGGAGGAATTGGAGACTTGAACCTTGAAACCCTAGGTATTCTTCCTTGAACGTGAGAGAATTTGAGGATGAATGTGGGTGGGAATTGGGGATTTTAGTGAATGAGTAAGTTGGGGTAACTTTAGGGGTAGAATGATAGTTATAGAACTTAGAAATAAGGGTAAAACGACATAGCATAGGTAATAAATGCATAGAAAAGGACCCAAACACCCTTAAGAAATAACTGTCGAACGACCCTATAATTCGGACCTACCGTCCATAGAAAGGACTCGTAGAACTTGCCTCAATGCCAAAATCATAATTTTCCCTTTTCATTCACTTTCCAATTTCAGTGGTGGTACGTTTTTTGGGATACTTCTTTCTTTTGAGGGCATGTAAGTTGATAAAGTTGTGATTTTGAAAATTTTAAATTGAATCAAGTGAGCATGTGAAGGAGCTATTAAATTGAGTCACATCTTGAGTTAAAGTTGTTGTCATTTAATGATTCTTGGCCCTTGAAAATATTTCGTGAGAATGAGAGGATGAAAATTTTGCATGCGCGCGGACTATTTGTTAGTACAAACCAAAGTTATTACCTTTGTGCTTAGTTGAAAATGGTGAAATTGATTTGTCATATGTGTTGAAATGAGGGTCTCTTTTGCTTTGGATTATCCTTAGTTGAGGACAACCAATGCTTTTAAGTTGGGAGTGGTTGATTTCCACTCATTTGAGGCTCTTTCCTTATTATTTTTAGCTTTCTTTGGGTTAGTACGGGTGCTTTTAATGTGGTTTTCTTCATATTCGTAGGAAAATAAAATAGATAGTTGATATAGAATATATTTGAAGAAACCAAGTGGAACTGAGGCAAGTAGAGGAAACTGGAAGAAAGTTGATCTCGCAGTGAAGTACTCATCGTGACCTCATGAAACCGGGGTCACGATTGCATTGGCCAAGAATTTAATACCTTGCAATCCCGTGGTCAGGGTTCACGATTGCGTTACCCAGTGACACTACCCATCCCGATCGTGTGAGGTAGTTTTAACGACCGCGAAGAGCAATTGCCTTGAATTTGGGCAGATTGGGGATTTCAACTACTTGATCCCAAAACCCCTTTTTACTATAATTAGAAGCCACTATGCAAAGAGGCATGCAAGGGAATAGAGTATAGTTCATCTTTTAGTTTAGAGTAGAGAAAAACGTGTAGATTTCATAATTTCGGCTGATATTATGAAAGCAAGTTGCCTCACAATTCACAATTGGGTTTGAAGATTGTTTGACTAATAGTAAAATCTTGTGTTCCCTTACCTTGCTTTACATTGCTAAATAATTGTGGGTGTAATTATGTATATGTAATTGTGGTTTTTTGCTAAAAATAGACAAAACTATTTGAATATTTGATTTATCATTCTATTGCTTTTGTGATTCCTTGATTCCTTGCTTTTATTCATCAAATGGGTTTACTCTAATTTTCATATTTAGATTTATGATTTGAGAGTGCACGCTAAAATCTAGATTCCAATCTTTGTGGGTTGCTTGAAAAAAATTCTTGAAGTGGAAAATTAGATTAATAATCATATTTTGGCTCTGAGTCCTAAATTTGAGATTGAAAGGACAAGATTTTGGGTCTAATTTGTTGGATGCTAAACTTGATAGAAATAGAGGTTTAGATTAAGGTATTAGCTTGCTTTGTTGGTCAACATGATTGAGACCGAAAGCAGATATTGTGATCTAACACTTTGAGACCAAAAGGAGATTAGTGTTGATTAATGGTGATCTAGCCTTCTGATGATTAATAGAGCATGCGTTGAATTGCAATTGACCATTTGAGTGTGGATTGAATTCAAAAAATTTCAATTCCCATATATCTCTTACTCGATAATATCTTTGCCCAAATCCACCATTTTGATACCACTCTTAAGTATATTGCATGTTTAGGTTCAAACTTATAGCTATTTATTTTCCGTCTTTTCAATTGCTGATAAATTGTTCCTTGTGGGATTCGAGTCCCCAACTCTTCGTTGGGTATTCTTATTAACGACGACCGCTTACTCTTTAAACTTGTTTTGAGGCTAATTTGAGCGTTATCAATTACTTTGTGTGCTAGACACGA
This sequence comes from Solanum acaule, assembly GCA_036250505.1. Classification (NCBI taxonomy): domain Eukaryota; kingdom Viridiplantae; phylum Streptophyta; class Magnoliopsida; order Solanales; family Solanaceae; genus Solanum; species Solanum acaule. The sequence continues at coordinate 3,964 of JAJOOR010020251.1, read as the reverse complement.
GGTTAAATCATGACAAAGTTGGTATCAGTGCTTGAGGTTCGTGGATCTCGATCTCAATGTACTAAACCATGTCAAGTAGAATCTTGTGAAATGGTACATAGATGTTTGTATATCTCATCGAGAGGATATCAGATATTAGGAGAACTCACTTCTTCCTTTCCTTCATGCTATTAGTTGATTTTAATTGGATTTGGTGATCCAAATTGGTATCTAACACCCTTCATTCTTTTCTCTCGTCGATGGTGAGGACATGATCAAGTGAGGCTAGAGCTTATTCTCTTGTGCAAGTTGTTGCACTGTAATGGCCAGCACATTGACCACAAAAAGGATATGGGAGCTTTCACTATTCTGTGCACCATCAGGGTGCACAATGCGATAAACCTTATGTGATTTGAGGGCATGTATCAATGTGATGCCTCTTTTGATTATCAAGAAGTTGGGTTTCGGGAATCCCAAGTCCACTCTTATGAGGCTATTTATGGTAGATCTCTCAATCAAGCTCCAATTTCAGGACTTTATTACGTTCTTTGGAGAGTTCTACTTCTAGGTTCAATAAGAAGGAAATAGACAGCTAGGTGAAAGTTGGATTCCTTCAATGTTATGATCCGAGCCTAAACCCTGAATGTGGGCGGCACTCGAGAACTATTGTTGGTCCCTAAGTGAACCATTGTCCTGGATGACTATTAATCGGAAGACTAAATCAAGCATACACAAGCATCAAAACTGAAGAAAAAGTTTAAAACAGTTTACTGAATCTCAAAACTATCTGAAAATATAGAGTATGAAACATAAATTTTTAAATAAAACATTTGAAATTGAATACTAAAAGACTCTCCAAAGTTGTCTATATATGAAGCCTCTACTTTCTAAAGATACGTGTGGGGACAAGACCCACGACACCTCAAACTGCTACTTCTAAAAATATTATAAGATTGGAGTACTCTGAAAGGTAGGACGCCTCACCAAAAGCTAATGAGCGGATGATTTGATCACAAAAGAACGTCTGTTGATGATTCTATGTACCTGAATTAGCATCATGATACGATGGCCCTAGCATGACCCACTTGTGCAGCGACATATTCAACTACCAGCCTATGATCGTTTTCATCACCCATTGAGAAATTTAACCTTCACTGCCTGAATGTTCTTTCTATTTCTGGGTCAACTGAAACCAAGAGAAATCCTTGACTTCTAGTATCGCACATAAACTATGAAAAACCCTTTAATGGACAAAAATAATAACCAATGCGATTTGCAAAAGTAATAGATACTTATTAAATTTCTACGAAATATGAAACTCTAAATTACACTCTTTGGCAACTAGAATTTTAATTTCTCTCAAACTACACCCTTTTAAGAGACTAAAGTGATCAATTGCAAAATTCAGTAACTCAACTTCAAAAAAAAAAATTCTATATTCACACAAGATGAACAGTGATAAGCACACAATATGAAAAAGTATTAACATGTGAATCAAAGGCAACATCTCAATCAAAGCATGTAAAATTATTTTATATCCTAGCATTAATTGAGAATAGATTGAAAATGGACCTCAAAAAATTTGAGCTCGTACAGAGAAGGATCTTAACCATATTGGTGAACATGCTAATATTTTTATTTGATAGATCTTATAAAATCCAAGCTTGGACAAAAAATATTTTATTTCCTAAACTCTCTCATGTCGGGATAAGAAAGAAATGATTATCATGCTTTCTTGACTATTTCTTACCTCAATAACTTAATATGCAAGTGGTGCATGTTGCTAATGATACTTTTTTTCCAGATAAATTCCTCATAAAAAACGAGACCTTATTTTTGTACAATCAAAGATTTGAAGTAAGATTTTTTTATTCTATTAGAATGTTTCGATGCAAGAGGTACTTAGGATTGTCGTGCAAAAGTATATGACTAATTAGTATAGTATGGGTAGACAATATATTGAATCTACTTGAATGTGGTGCAATCCTATTACTCAACAAATTAAGAAGGATTCGTTATTCTACAAGACTTTATAAGAACACCTATATGATTTATAATCCAAACCATACAGTTCCCATACCAGTTTTACAACTTCTAGAATGTTACTATCCTTTATCCAGGCACAACTTATTAGCTCTGAAAGAAGATTATGGAACCCGAAAGGATTATATTCATTCAGAGCAAGTAGATAGCATCTGTGTTAAGCAAAAGATTAGTGGCAATTTAGGGCTGCAAACTGGTCTGGGAACAATATGGGATGGATTTTATATTTTACTGAACACATAATACACGTTCATAATAAAATAAAATAAAAATTACCTACTTTTACTTAAATTTAAAGTTATGTTCCAATCCATCGAGTTTGCTACTTATTTTGTATTGATAAAAAAATGTGTAAGAATTCTAATCGAAAGTTTCAACTCTCTTGATTCACGTATGAAACTAAAATTAATCCGTTATGAACTATTTTTCCCCCCAAACCTCGATAACCTACTTAGAAAGAAATGAAAAGGTGTAATTGCATATAAACTTTTCTTCTTCTCTATTCTTTAGTAGAAACTTGTTTGAAATATATATATATATATATCCAAATTAAGGTTTCAGTTATATTAAAAAAATTTCTGATTCAACTAATATAGTACAGTTAAAATTTTGAGATTCAAATTTCTAAACTTTCATCGTAAATTCAGAAATATTAACTTCTGTTTTTAGAAAGTAAAATATTTTTTGGTTTGAGAGAGTGATCCGGTGATCCCGGCCCACAAGATTTCTCTAGAAAGTAATTAAGTTTGACAGACAAAAAAACTAAAAACATAATAAAGATTCAAACTACTGATCTTATCAACAATATTGAGCATTCTTACCGCTAGACCAAAGGCTCTATCAATGTGAAGAGTGTCCAAAATAAAATATATATCAGCGTTTAATATATATATACTTACGTAAACGATATACTTTTCCGACGAAGGATGTTCACTTGCACATCCTTACTAGGTTGTAGCTCACCAACACATGCGTATCAAGTAATGGGGATGAGAAATATTCAAAAATAAAAATATGACAACCATTTTTTTGTTACCCAGACATGAAATGATTCAGAAAATAAAATATTGTTTTCCAGCTAAATATTTTGCTTAATCTTTATATGTAGTATCTCCCTCTATTTTTATCGAGGTTAGATAAGACTCTAAAATAATAACTCTTATATGGAGTGGCCACCTAATGTTTTATGGATAATATTGACATGTATGACTAACATTTTAGTCTACAAAACTCAATTTATATTCCAAGTAAGGATTCGAATTATTTTGGAAGAGAGGTGTTAGGAACACTTCAGAATCCAGAAAATGTGGTTCCTAGCTACACTTCATTTATCAATGAAGGAGGAGGTAAGATCATTTTTCGCAAGTATAACATATATACAAAAACCATATTTAAACTAGTGTAAAATATATGTATATTTTTAAGGAGATTAAAATAAATATATATTTGTGAAGATTCAAACTTTTTCGAGTGTTGTGTTTAAAAATTGCCTCTGAATACATGTGTAAACACATGGTAGGAATATAACTAGTGGATAAATGTTCATCGAAATGCATTAACGAAATACTGATAAATATAAGTTTGCAACTGAAAAATAAACTTCAATCTGTTATTACGAAAGACCTTGAAAATTGATGAATAGATTTTTTTCGTTGACCAACAGTATAGTATTTATAATAAATTTCAAGATAAATGAAAAATGAGTTAGTCAAAACGACTTGAGAATGCAAAAAATATAACGCATGATACCATTTTTTGGGGGTGCGGAATTCATGGTAAAATGTAATAATATTTATTGTAATATTCTTCCGATAGTTGTTTTAATCTGAATATTTCTTTAATACTATTTATGATATATTCTAGATATAACATATCTTGGATTCTTAGATACATATATAAATTTTCCTCCATTAATTGTTCTAATAGTTTTATATCTTCCATA